>LBNU01033706.1:322921-371986 GCA_014162995.1 Artemisia annua
AAAAAAAAAAAAAAAAAAAAAAAAAAAAAAAAAAAAAAAAAAATCTTTAAACATTTAGATTACTTTATCACCGACTGTGATAACTTAATTGTTGTCGGAGAGAGAAATCTGATATGGCAAAGTCATGAAAGGCCACGACTGTGCCCAGCCTAACAGTTGCAAGAAAAAAGAAAGACAAGACAAAATTTGTAAAGCTAGCTACCACGTAATAACCTTCTAATTTTGGCATGTTGACTTTTTTAAATAATTAACGTGATAGTCCACCAACATAGTGAAACGCATGTTAATCGTGGCATGTATTCCATGGTAGGCATACGGTTTTACATTGTGCTATTGAGACTTGATAGTACTAAAACTATCTCACATGTTTTGAACCTAAACAATTTCATTAGTAAGCTTCTCACATAATATAGAATATTATCGGGACACAAGCCATTTGATAGTGTTATTGTGTTGTATAAAACCTCCAACAAATCTAAAAGCTTAACGCAGAATTGATCAAAGAGTTTCTAAGAAAGTTGATGCTCTCAAGATCACAAGATAATCGACAAAAGATAGAACAATATGCACACAATATATATCTGGAACCCCCTTTATTAATAACCAATAAAGGCTTTACACCAAGAATAATTACTGAACTAGCGTCCCTCTTATACCATTTATAGAGATGAGGGGATACAATTCCTATGGAATTAGGATTCCATAGTATTCTTACATGCCCTGCACACCAAACAATCCTAGTTTAACTCTAACTCTAACTCTATTTAACTAAGTACAATTATATCCTTACACATAAACTAATCACACTTTAGCCCACTAAAAATTGCTATTGTATTAAAACATATTGATTTAAACATCTTACGATCGCAGTTTCCAGAATCGTTTTTTCTTTCCAACAAGAAATTATGCGAAAACAACATTTCATTTTCTCGAGGGTTTGCCGCTTAAATATTGGACATTTTCATTACCTGAACAAAGAATACCTCATTCATTTATCCGTTTTAAGCTTTCTTGATTTATACATTTCAAGAGATATATATGTAGCCATTTTAAGTCCAATACTCAAAATTATAGATACCTAGCAAATCAAAATGTCACAAACTCACAACACAATAGCATCTTAGTAACTAGTAAGTTGTATTGACCCTTGTGCAATATGAGAAAGAATGCTAAAAAGCCCATTTCAGTTGGGCCACTTACAGGTCTAAATAAAGCCCAGTAAATAAACATGGTTTGACTTTTATCGAGTCAACACAATTGATGAAAAAATCAATGTGAAGTGGGTAGTGCCTCCTCAAATATTATACTGTATTATTTTAAGGTTTTGGATTCTTTAAACTTTACTTTCTAGTTAATGTTTGGTTTCATGAGTTTGATGTTTTTTTGTTTTGTTTTTGCAGTGTGTTTTTTTAGTTATAGGACTAATATGTGAAGAAGAAGAAAAGAAGAAGATGATGATGAATTTGACTTTATTTTTTACTGCCCTGTTTTTGGTCTCACTAGCACTAGTTCACTCTGCTGACGTGGATCCTGAGGTAATTTTGCATATTTGTTCTGATTACCCTTTTGCTTATAAATATGTACTTACTTGTAAGCTGCTTTAAAATAAGCAGATAAGCAACCCCCTAATGGTTGTTTGTGTTTGGGAGGATTCTTGTTGTTTTTGCTTATGCTTTTTCTTATGAATAAATAGTTGCTTAAAAATAAGCACTTTAGGAAATATGAGCAGATACAGGTGTTTTTGTGTTTGCAAAATTGCATTCTTAAAAAGCAGCTAAATAATCACTCCCAATCACCCTCTAAAACTGCTTATTTGCTTATCGCCTTTTGATACACCAGATAAATTGTTTTGTGGTGTTTGGGATTTGCTTATATGTTAGCGGAATAATATTCTTTGTAAGGTTAAGATAGAGGGAGTAATAAGTTTTCTTTGAATTATAGTTATTTGTTAATGACTGCAAATTTCATTTTAGGTGAAGAAGAATATAGATGCGGGTTTAGTTTCGGAAGTAAAGACAACGCCGGACCCAAAAGTTAGTTTAAACGAGAAATCAAACACATTGGAATCTAATGTAGAAACTAAACAAGCGGATTCTATAGAGAAGCCTAAAGTTTCAAACGATATCAAAAATGATGCAGTCGCCAAGACTAAGAGTGTTCCAAGTAAGGATGTTGGGGATACACAAACTGGTAACATTCAAAAGGATTCAAAAGATAAGGAGTTGGTAGACAATGTTGAGACGAAAGGTAAAACTGATGAAGGGTTAAAATCAAANAAGAAAAGAAGAAGATGATGAATTTGACTTTATTTTTGACTGCCCTGTTTTTGGTCTCACTAGCACTAGTTCACTCTGCTGACGTGGATCCTGAGGTAATCATTTGTTCTGATTACCCTTTTGCTTATAAATATGTACTTACTTGTAAGCTGCTTTAAAATAAGCAACCCCTTAATGGTTGTTTGTGTTTGGGAGGATTCTTGTTGTTTTTGCTTATGTTTTTTTCTTATGAATAAATAGTTGCTTAAAAATAAGCACTTTAGGAAATATAAGCAGATACGGGTGTTTGTGTTTGTAAAAAAAGATTATGCTTTTGCAAAATTGCATTCTTAAAAAGCAGATAATGGTTTGCCAAACACACCCTTAAAACTGCTTATTTGCTTATTGCATCTAGATACACCAGATAAATTGTTTTGTGGTGTTTTGGATTGTTATTCCAAACTAAATATATGCGAGTGAAGTAACCAATCTTTTTACTGTTTATTGAAAACTACCTAGTTTTTCTTTTAAAGAAAGTATAAGTATATAAGCAGTTTTGATAATCAACCCTGATAAGCCGAATAATGTTTTTGTAAGGTTAAGATTGAGGGAGTAATAAGTTTTCTTTGAATTATAGTTATTTGTTAATGACTGCAAACTTTATTTTAGGTGAAGAAGAATATAGATGCGGGTTTAGTTTCGGAAGTAAAGACAACGCCGGACCCAAAAGTTAGTTTAAACGAGAAATCAAACACATTGGAATCTAATGTAGAAACTAAACAAGCGGATTCTATAGAGAAGCCTAAAGTTTCAAACGATATAAAAAATGATGCAGTCGCCAAGACTAAGAGTGTTCCAAGTAAGGATGTAGGGAGTACACAAACTGGTAACATTCAAAAGGATTCAAAAGAAAAGGAGTTGGTGGACAATGTTGATACGAAAGGTAAAACTGATGAAGGGTTAAAATCAAAAGATGTGCCGAAGGAGGAAAAGTTGCCGTCTGTTAGAAAAGGAGGTTTTAGAGGTGAACAATGTGATTCAGATTTCAAGTGCACGATTGGTAAGGATGAGAATAAAGGAATGGTTGCATGTCTACGAGTTTCAGGAGACGGTACCTATCTTTCTCTCATATTATTATTTTTTTAAATCATTGTACATGAGTTCCTATTAGTATATTCTTCGTTTTGTTATTTGAACTCTCAGTGTTTCCTATAATTCCATAATTCTTGGTCTAGAATTTTTCTTAGTTATTAGCTATCACCTAAAAATCCTGCTTGAAGTAGTTGGTACCATGTGATTAGTGTGTTTTACAAGTTACGACTTACAACATGCACATTGGATGGTTGATACTAGAACTTTAGGCAGTGACTACTTACTATGTTCTCACGTCACTGAAACTGTTGAGTGGTAGGAAAAAATGTAAACTAGATTCTATGAAGAAGATTTAGATACTTGGCAAAATGGTATGATTGTAGATGTGTCCCATCAGTGATCATCTTGAAAGTTTTAACTTTTTCGAGTAGTGTACTAGTAAGCTCATTGCAATGAACGTACTTAACGAAATTTTCCTGTTGTCATTACAAAAAGTAGTATTAGTTTAGGTCTTCAAGTTTCTCTATTATGTCATGTACAAAAAGTAAGTATTATTAGTTTGGGTCTTCGAAGGTGACTAATCTAGCTTTCGTTAAATTGATTAAAAGCCTGCATTTTCATTTTGCAAAGGAAGTGTGTACCAAATTTGAAGGCGGAAAATAGTCAATTCTGTAGAATTCACAAGTCCTTTTGCAAAGGATGTTGTAGGTTTATTTACTCAAAAGAAAAACTAAATGTTATCTTGTTATCTTCCAGATGTTACAGAAGTTTCCCTTTTGATCCAAAACAAGGGAAAGGGTCTACTCGATGTGGATATTAGTGCTCCGGATTTTATTCAGCTAGATAAGACGAAAGTTCAAATCCAAGGAAATGATGACCAAAAGGTAAATGATACTGTAAAAGAAAATCCTCCTCCCTGTAGTAAAACATCATCTTACTTTCTTGCTCATCATGTTCGATTTCAAATGCTCAAAACTGGTTGACTATTAGTCAGGGTGGGGTTAATTGACCTAATACGTTTTTTCCCCGCTTTTTAACATAAATTTTAATTGTGCTAAATAGGATACAGTTTGGGCCACTTTCGGTCCGTTTGACCTGTATTTCTATAGAGTGAAATTTTTTTATCAGACCCATTTGACCTTTATAGATAAAAGTCATAAAACATAACCCAAATTAACCCGTTCATGAGTAAATCGGCCCTGAGGCTTGTCACAGTTGCCATATAAATATGGTTCTTAAATGCATCATGTAATTTGACACAATTCATCACATGCAGGTTATGGTTTCTATAGGAGATGGAAGACGCGAAAATTTTATAACTTTAAAAACAAGAGAAGGCAGTTGCAGGCTCGACTTTATTGATTTTATTAACCATAACCCGTTGACTTATCCACATATGAAGATCATAAGTCCTTTATTTTTACTCATACCTTTAGCTATTCTAATAGTAGTAGGATTAGCCTATGCGTGTGTAAACTATCGACAAAACAAAGGCGCAAAATACCAAAAGTTGGATGCTGAGCTCCCGGTTTCGGGTGGGCCCAAGATAGATTTTGACCAAAAAGATGGATGGAATGACAATTGGAGTGATGATTGGGGTGATGATGTGGAAGCACCACACACCCCGTCAATGCCATTAACTCCAAGTATTTCTTCTGCCGGTGTTTCTTCTCGTCGGTCCACTAAGGATGCATGGAAAGATTAGAATTCTACAATCGAGATTAATTTTCCCTTTTTGATTTTAGTAATGTATGATCCGGCCATCCGGGCACTTCTCAAATAGGATGCTTTTCCTGTAATACCATTTTTCCATGAAAAGTAATTTTGACAAGATTTGTATTTTTATTCTCATGTAATCTATTTTGTGCATCTTGGATCATTAGATTCAGTTAAATTGCAGCAATATGTCACTACAAGTCCCACTTCTACTATTTGTTGTCTTCTAGCATACTTTATGGATCTTGAATCATTTGATTATTAGCTTATTAGCTACTTGGGTTTTAAAATATATCACAAATATAATCTTTTTTTTTAGGCTCCAAATAGTTTTATAGACTTATTTTGCTGCTACATATCTGTCATTCTGTGCTTATCAAATTTTATTTCTTTTGAAAATGATCAATTTGCTGCTACATATCTGTCATTCTGTGTATATCAAATTTAAATATGTCATTCTGTTTATATCAAGTTTTTTTATCTTTTGAAATGACCAATTTGCTATCACATATCTGTCATTTTGCATATATCAAACTAGCTTTTAACCCGGCGTGTAAACACGGTTGCAAAAATATAATTTATGTATCTGTCATTTTGCATATATCAAACTAGCTTTTAACCCGGCGTATAAACACTGGTTGCAAAAATATAATTATGCGGAAAATGTATAAAACGTACTTACCAAAAGCTATATTTGTTTCAACATTGTAGTTTGCCACAGGAAATAAATTTAAACTCATAACTCAAAAGAAAATTCACCAAAAATATGTTTCTCATGATAGTGTGATTTGTTTCGATTAAAGATCAATCATTTTTGAGATGAAAGTGATGATTATTTATAAATAAATAAAATAGATTAATTAATGAATATTTTATAAATTATGACATTATCATTACTATTTCTTAGCAATTTTGACTTAATTGAATCATTTCATTGACCAATTGAACTTAAATAAGAAAGTTTCAAGACCGCATTCATCACCGTCACCTCGGCACTAACTCAGTTTCCTACAACCAACTTCATCACCAACTTAGCGTTATAAGACAACTAACTTCATCACTCAAATATACCCCACACAAACAAAATAACAACTCACACAATTCAATTTGGGTCCACAAACCTTTCCTCACGACTCGGTCTTGCAATTGACCGAGTCTCCATTGTTTCTTTCGACCATGCGTGTTATAGGGTAATTGTAATGGGGTTGGACGCGTCTTGCATGTGCCAGCTAGGACCGAGCCTTGAATGGCCTATTACGGCTGGTCTAAGAGACTAGGGACGGAGCCATGGGGTTCTCGCTGGTGCCTGAGGTCCCTATGGATTTTTTTGGTATAGTGTTAATTTTTGAGAAAAACATCAATTTTTTCCAGCGTCTTAAATGCACACGGTCCATTAAAATGTGTTTCTATATTACTATTCTAAAACTTTTGTGCGCCTGAAAATAGTTGATCCTAGTTCCGTCCCTGTAACAGACTTGAACTCACTAGTCACTTACAAAAAGGTTTTAAGTTTTAACTTTTAAGGAGCCACTGTTATTATTGGGCCAAAGGCCAGTTGGTAATGTGAGATCTTTAATCTTGGATCACTCGTTGACTTATTTAAATTTTGCTGCTAGATTTCTCTTTAAATCTTGGTTGATCTAATTTATATGTGGACTTTTAGACCATTATTTTCACAATTTTAATATCATTAAGAATCATGTGTAAACAGTTTTCGTACAAATATTTGTGTACATCTATTTTATTTCTTTGACAACTCGACAATGAAGTAAGAAAAATAATGAAACAGCATGGCCATGTTTCTTTCATTCCTCTTCAATCAATCCAACTCACTTGTGTTTCCAATGAAATCATGACACTTACTTAATATTAATATTCTTGTTTCAAATAATTAATTAAAACATTCTTGTTTTTTTCCCTTACTTATGTTAATTATGTTTTGATTAATGACTTAATACATTGAACTGAACCATTAATAAGTACCATTTAACTTGTCCTTAATACATGCACACGTAGGCCTAAATCAGTGGTTTATTAACTTATTATGGAACATGTGGGCAGTGGGCAGCATGTCTTGATTAGTGATGCAATCCAATTAAACCTATTAGTACTACATTATAAGAGTTCTGCTTAATACTAGTATCTAGTTTAAATGATCTACATATATATGTACTTGACTTAAAACCACCATCTAATATATTGCTGATCAACTTGAGCGCTTAGGTTATTTAGTAAAAAAATCTTGCAAACGTGACATTTGTCGACTTTGTTTCACTATCTAAGCTTCATAGACCTTGCTTATACGAGCCTTATCGTATTAGATGCAGTTATAACCATTTCTTCTCTAAATCGAAAATCAACTAAAAAATGTTTTTAAAAACACAATAGTACAAGGGGTTAATTGACGGAACATTTTAATTTGTTACTCATATTTTTACACTTTGTGTACTATCTCTACTTATTCATATGTATTCGGGTTTTGGATGACGACGGACAAATTAATGATGCACAATGTTGTTCGCTATCGGACACTAACATGACCTATCTAACTCACTTGAACTTAGCGATTCACGTTACTTCTAAACATGTTCAGAGTAGCATGGCACATTCCTAAGAATTAAGTCTAATTGTCTAAACATATGGCTAGGCTAGTCACTTGGCATATAATTAAGACCTAATCTTTTTTCTAATTAAATCTTCGCTACTGATTTTAACAATAATAACATCAAAAATGGTTTTATTTAAAAAGTTATTAGTCATGTTAAAAGTTATTAGGGAGTGACAGCGTATCAACATTAATGGCTCAAACTCACTAATTATACGCTAAAGTCAAGGTCATTATCAATACTTAGTAGGGCCCATTATCAACACTTGAGAAGGCCGTCAATTCCAGGCCGCAAAATGGCCTGGAAAATCCTCTCATGCCGTATAACAGACAAGCATGAGACAATTGTCTCCCAACTGTCGCTAACGATTAAGATGTACTATTTGGCATATGACAATGGGAGACACACGAGCATGAATATTGGAGACAGGCACGACCTTGTATGAGCCAAGGAGAAGTTGCCACATGTCCTACTTGTCTACTCGTTGGTTATCAACATCTGGCATGTCTACAATCATCGATCATCCACAAGGGGTTTATCCTTATACCCTAAATGTCTCCCAATAAATAGAAGATATCTCACACCAAATAAGAGGATCATTCTCTCTACACTCTTTATTCACATAGTAAAACACACACTTACATGGTTTGTTTGAGCGTTACCCAAGCTCTTGATTCTTAATCATATCTTTTGGTCCTTACCGTTCTACACGGGAAACCGAACAACACAAATATCACAACCCAATTTTAATCACGTTTTACATATCATACGTAAACAGAAAGGTTAATTTTTCAAAATATCCAAAAAGATTATGAATATGCTTGCGTTATTGCGCTCCACTAACTATAAGACATGTGTTGATGTAATATCATTCTTTTATATATATTTATCAATTTTTATCGAACAATAGTCACTATGTTCAAACAGTAATCGTTTAGGTCGAGCAAAAGTCATTTTGATAGACCAATGTCAATCGCACGACGTCATCCGGTTGAGCAACATCAAATCAAACACTTTTTTAATTAACAATTCCCATGTCAAAGTCACATATACTTTACATACATTTTCCATACATCAATCCTAAGAGCACCACGTGTGCAAGAGCCATAAGCTCGTGTTATATGAAAAAGGTGTTGCCACATGACACTTTTCCCATATAACTCAGCACAAAAACATTTTCCTTCTATAACTCAAGTTATAGGACACTCATAGACCCCACGGTTTTTAATACTTTTCATTTATTCGAATAAAACAACACATTAAACTATAATTAAAATTTCATTAATAATAAAAAAAGACATAAAAAATACATAAAACAAAAAAAGACAAAAATTAAAACAAGACATAAAAATAAAAGTAAATAAACTAACCTAGTTTTAGAATACTAAAGATGGACTATGCAGAGTATGTCATAGATAATATCGAAGTCGTACTAAGAGATGGAATCCATAAATTTGCGAGAGACAAGGGTTTCAAGGATACAAAAGTGGTGGTTGATGGGGTTAGACGGAATCTGAAATCAAAACAAGATTCTCGACCATTAATGGTAGAAAGATGGATGTTTAGGGTTCAAGATTGGGAGATAAAAAGAAGAAGAAATCCTTGATATGTATGATGTAGATATGAAGAACTTCAAGATAATCAAATCATAAATTTGCTTAAATATTACGACCATAATATTGTGGCATTGGTCTCCGAGTTTGGGTGATGCTGATAGTCCAATAATGGGAATCCCAAACCCAATTCGGCAAGACCCTTCAAGTCCCCATTAGTTATTGATTGGAACAACAACTAACGAATTTGGTGGTGGTGGATGGGGGCTTTTTTATGTGTTAAAACATGACATGGGTTCTTCTTCCGGTGGAACTAGCTCGGCTCCTCCAACCGCGGAATGACATAAAGCGGATTCCCTAGTTAAATCTTGATCTATTTAACCCTCTCCGAAACCCTTCAAGGTAAGCTTGTTACGGCTAGTCCGAAGTTTGCTAAAGATGCTTGGGGTCCTATTTGTAACTCAGGTGATTAATTGTTACGAAGCAAGTTGCATGAAAGTTTGTGTCTTTCAGGATAATGTCACAAGCTTATCTGTTATTTATGTTTTCTGTAATGATTGCAGAGAGGAAATAGCTTTGGAGATGCAGGCGGTGCTGCTAACCGTGTACTAAAATCAACTTTTGACCGAGATGGATGGAATGCATGCCAAAAAGACAGTTTTCATTATTGAAGCCACCAATAGACTAGATATCATTGACCCTGCTCTGCAGGGTGTCTTGGATCAACTATTTTATATCCCCCATTACCAGATAAGGACTCACGTCACCAAATAGTAAGGCATCAATAAAGAAGTCTATGGTTTCAAAGGATGTCTATTTGAGAGCTCTAGCCCCAAGTATACACAAGGCGTTAGTGGGGCTGATGTTCCTGAGCTATGACAACGTGCGTGCAAGTATGCAATCAGGGAGAACATCGAGAAGGTAAGCTAATGACATGAAATGAGAAGTAAAAATGCCATTCAATTTCCCATCAGTGAGGTCTATTGCCATGAAAACGATCTGACACTTATTTAATGTACATTCCACTCTTTAATGTTAATGTCGGCTAGTTACATATCTTTAAGAAGCTTTAGGATAACTTCCTTGCATATAGGATAGACTAGTATGGTAGTATATAAGATGCTCTCAAATTATGGCATCGGGATATTAGTGTGTTACAAGTATATGCTCTTAAGTAAATTATGTAAATTTGGAAGTGATTGGTGGTTAGTTTCGTGTTCTTAAGTAATCTACTTCTACGTATATTTTGGAGTCAGTTTGATAGTAGTTGCAACAAAACTGAGTATTAAAAGTTAGAGCAAACTTACTTATATACGCTTATTGTCCCATCGGGTTTATCTATTATTTGACTATATAATAAAAAGTTTCGAAATTAAACACCATTAAAGTAGTTATTACAACTTTAAATCTAGTTTTGCTTATGTTGTATCACGTAATTTCTTTCAAGATGCTGAATAGAACTTTGATAATGCGTAATTTGCAGACTATTTCAGTGCATTTAGATATCCCTTGGCTCTCAGGATTGGAATACAATAGGAAATAGTCGTAGAAAATGATGAGTGTCTCATGCATTTCAGATTTTATGGCAGGTATTTACTGCAGCTGTGGACGAAAAGACTAAGTTAAAGAGTGGAAATATCTCTACAGGGAGAAAGCTGATGTATTTGTCATGTGATACACTCGAATAACAATAAAAAAGCACCATAAATAAGTGCTTGATATGAAACGAGGACCGGTAAGCATTCATGATGCGTGCTGAAATTGTAATCTAATTGACAAATTGGTCAAGTTATGTTAACTGATTCATCATACAATTGAATACCAACGAGGAATATAAGTAGAACCACTTATTACATAGAAGTCTAATTGACAACAAGGTTGACCTATTCACGTAGAACGACTTACAATTAGATGCAATAAAGATAAAACGGCATCGAATATGATGTCAATGAACTTTGGAAGGTAGAAAGTAATAATATTTCCTATGCAATCAGCTTCAGTGGGTTTATTGATTACTCCAGTGGTTTGCTGCTAGAGGTGAGCATGTGTTTAGTACTGCACTCGTTAACAACAAATATTGAGTAAGAAAATAATAAACTACAAAACTCTTAATAAACTAAATAACTCCGTCTTTGTAGATATTGTCGTACCTGTAAGGCTGTAACGATTTGCTTGATCGCCATCATGATACTTCTAACGTCCATTGTGGGTGACCGTTTTTCCTAAAACCCAAGAACGATACAGTTAAAATAACAAAATACAAAAGCACACGTAATTAACAAGGTTTATGTATTTACATTTAGGATCTCCAAAAAACAATATCCAAAAGCATCCACACTAGGATGAATCGATCCTTTCTCGAATCTTATATGAGATGACATAAAAGGGTAGTCGGTCGGGAATGATGGGTGAAGCTTAAAGACATTGTCTATGCTCTACGAAATCATTCCCTTCAAATAAAAGATGTTTTCGTCCTTAGGGAAGGCTGAAACGTCGGCGTCACCGCTCATCTAATCACAATTAAAAACAGAAATCAATAAGATCCATATAACAAAAAATATATTTTAATGTTTTTTAAAGTATAAAGTAGGGTTTTACCATCAGCAACTTCATATTTGGATAAACACACTCGTACTATTAAGTATAAAGTAGGGTTTTACAATATGCACACTCGTACTATTGCTTTAAAAGGTGAACACGAGTTCGTACTATTTGACCAAAAATGTTGGGTGAGTTTTGAGACAGTTTGAGCATTCGTTCCCCTCCCTCTCCAATTGCGGGTGGCTGTCAATAGGCTTATCTGTAGTAGATTTCGATTATTATTCGTATTAGATTAGCATTAGTATAGCTTGAACCCAAGCCCAAGGCCAAGTGTTGGGGTATAGATATTGGGACATATGTAATCTCACATTAATTAATCAATATATCACGTCTTACATTTCTAACTCTCTTTTATCATGATCACCCATCAAGCTCCACGAATGTGTTCTCCTTAAACTGATTAGCCATAACTCGTAGTTGGAAGTATGTCTCGAAAGATGACTCTGATACTAAATTTCACAGACTACTTTATTTCTTAGCAAATCGCGTGGCACTAATTTTAAATCTTGCTAACTTAGCCTGCCTCCCATTTATTCTTAACAATATTGTAAATTAAACGAAAAAGACACCTAAAGAGGGCTAAATTGTTTCATACAAAAGATATACACTTATTATTACTACTTTGTTGCTTTTAAAACTTGATGATCCCACCCGAGGATAAAACGGAAAGAAAATAATTAAAGAGGGGAAAAAAGAGAGAAAATAAAAGGTGAGGAAAAAAATTTGACTTTAAATTGGAAAGTAAATAAGAGGATGTGAACAAATACAGTTTGAAAATCATCATCTATCCAAATCATTCTTCTAATTTGGAAATAAGATTTTGAGAGAACTTTGACATTATTTTCTCCCCTATTCTCCTCAATAAAACTTGGTAATGCAATTCTTTTTTAATTCCTTTACACTTTTCTTCTTTTCTCTCTAAATAAAACTAGAAAACAAAGTGTAAGGCTCACCCTATTTATAAGGAGTCCTCGATATCAAGAATCCTCTCTGCAACTTAATCAAATAAAATTCTAGTTTATTTGCTAATGTTTGTACAATATTCCATAATCTACTATGTATATACGTTCTATATAGTCTAAGAGCCTCCTATATATTCTATGATCTACATGTCAATAGTAGTAACGATTTGGGTATTATACAAATTACAATGGCTAGTAATTGGTAAAAGAAGTTGAATCTTTAAATTATAGTAACCAAGGTTAAATCGAATGACAAGTTTCACATTTTTGCCAATATTTTAAATGAACTAACTGAGTAACCGCGTGTTGAAGCAGAAAAGTACCCTGCAGTATAATTTAGGGATATTGGCAAAAAAAGGCATCATACTTGTCACTTTTTGTCATTGTATATAGCGTCCCTTTTTTTTTTGATTGTAGCACCAACATTTTTAAATCGTGCCATTGTGTGTACTTTGTGACCATTTTACCCTTACTTTTTTGAAATTTTGAAGGGTAAAATGGTCATTTCACGTGGCTAAAAAGTCGCAAAGTACACACAATGACACGATTTAATGACAAAAAGTGGCAAGTGGCAAGTATGATGCCTTTTTTTGCCAATACAATAAAAAAAAAGGACGCTACATACAATGACAAAAAGTGGCAAGTATGATGCGTTTTTTTGCCAATAACCCTATAATTTACTTGGTTTCACATGTTATGTTAAANCATTTTACCCTTACTTTTTTGAAATTTTGAAGGGTAAAATGGTCATTTCACGTGGCTAAAAAGTCGCAAAGTACACACAATGACACGATTTAATGACAAAAAGTGGCAAGTGGCAAGTATGATGCCTTTTTTTGCCAATACAATAAAAAAAAAGGACGCTACATACAATGACAAAAAGTGGCAAGTATGATGCGTTTTTTTGCCAATAACCCTATAATTTACTTGGTTTCACATGTTATGTTAAAATAGTTACGACATCAACGTAAGAGCATCTCTAATTCAATAAGCTTCTGCATTATTAACTCATTTTACAAAATAGCAGGGTGCCCGCGCGCTGCGACGGCGGGTATCATGTGATTAAAGTCCATGCACCAACCAAACGTATTACTCGGCTGGCCGGGATGACGCCAAAACCGATGGCGCCAAGACCGGTGTCATCTCACCTTATTGGTTAGCTTTACCGGTTGGCGCGAAAGTCAGCAGCCACCTGCACGGTGCCCTCTAACAATGATATCAAAAATAGAATCTGAATTATAGATTTCGTCATAACTTTGATTGTGTAACATTGTTGTTTTGCATGCATATTTGATAGTATTTGATCAAGAAAGATATGAGGATTAGAAAAGGACCCACGTGGATGATTCTGGTTGGGTGTATGCAATAAATGAAGAAGAAGGTTGAGTCGTGGCCTATTTCTATTTGGTGGCTAAGGAGTCACATGGGAGAACAACACATAGTTTAGTTGTTAAGTTGTCAGAAAATGCACGAGCAATCACATGATCATATTTTACGAACAACAACATATCGATCACACATCACAACGTTCGCCGTCGACTTCCCTACCCGCACGTTCTTCTTGTTCCCACCTTAACCGGCAATTATTTCCTATGGTCTAATATTTCGGCTATCATGTCCTATGTAAATGTATTTGGAAGAATGTATTACCACCTATATATCAATGTATCTTTGCCTTGTTATAATGTTTTTGGACGCATATGCTCTACACATGTATTGTAACTTTCAGTTAGAATGATAGTATATCAACATATCGTGTTATAAAATATTGATAATCGGAAACGCTTCAGTTTTTATATATCTTGGCTCAAGTATTATATATGAAAAGCAATTCATGTGAGCTCTAAGTATTCACCCACATCGTGGAACACGATCATGAATTTAGTTATTTTTATTTTTGAACGGCAATTTTCAAGACCCCTATATCACCTATTTCAAAATATATCTCACAAATGACTCCAACGAAGCTTGAACCCACAACCTAACAACTCACATACCACTAAACCAAAGTGTTTAAGTATGAAGACGATCATGAATTAATGCAAAGTCCTCCACTCCGTAACCAACTGTGTCAATTATGTATCTGAAAACTAACCCTAAAATTACTGATTTTAAAGTTTGGACTTGTCTGATCCGGAGAATCTCAACCCCATCATCTTAGCAAATTCTTTAACTTGTTTTCTAACAACAAAAAAATATTATTCATGCAGTTTGGATTCTTATACTTTGAACTAGTTTGTTCTTCATATGAATCTTAAAATAGAACTAACGAACATGCATGCAATTCAATATATTTAGACAACCAGCTAAAGTACAACCCTAGAAACAAATCTCAAATGTAAAAACTAATTTTATTCTTTACATTATTAGAAACAGAATTTAAATTATTCTATGAACTTAAAATATAAATTAAACATGCTTAATAACCATGATCAAACAAGGACCACCTTTTACCCAAACAAATGCAAAGACAAAGTATGGTCCAAAATCATGTTATTACAAATAATGGTTTAAAAGAACCAAATAGAAACCTAATGCATCCAAATCTTTTATTTTAATCCAAAAAGCTAATACCAAATGATGATATTACATTCATTTTAACGGCTTCCACGACAAACTATATAATTAACGAACAAAAAATAATGATTCATTTGACAGGAGGATAAAAATTAAATTAACCTAAACAGGATTATATGAGAAAGTTTAAATACAAAAGCCAAAACACCTAATAGAAGGAAAAAATATGGAATAAGCCGTTTTCGGTCCTGTCTCTTTTGTTGGCCAGGATTTGAGGGTGACAAAATCTACTTTATAAAGGCAGAAGAATAATATCTTGTGCTATGTTCTAAAGTCCCTACACAAATATAATGAAACTGCCGATTAATATTTGTGACTTGTTAATTACGGAGTAATTCTTATGTTTATGTTTGGTTAATCCAAAACACCTAAAGTTTATCCACCGATGCAAACAAACAAAATGTGCGAAAGGATTTTCAATTTGATTGGAAATTTAGTTATTACAACTTACAAGTACCCGTTTTTAAACTACACTTTTGATTGCAATATTGATTAGATATAGTTGATACATATATCAACATAATAAAGTTGGTAAAATAAGCTGAAGGTGAGTTATTTTGTTTATAATTTAAAAAAACTTCGAATATGTATTTTGGGGCGGTCTTCATAGAGTTTGTAACCAAACCAATTATGGGTGCATGCTTAGTGTGGTCAAGGCATTGCATGTTGCATGCGTAATTGATTAGCTCTAATTACCTCCCATTCCTTTTGGACCACCCCAAGAAAAACATAATTATGGAAACAATCATTTTAAAACCTACCAAAATAAAATATATATTCTTTTGTTTTCGTTTTCTAAACCTATTTATACATATTGCAAGTTTTGTTGCCCATACATAATGTCAATCTCCCTATGTTATTCACAAGTCACAACTCTTTTTTCTAATCTTTTTCAACTTGTTTCGTTTAGGTTCTTGAGCAAACTAATACCAATAATGTTTATTGAACAGCATTATTTAGAAGCATTATATCACAAATTGGACATAAAATAAGACAAGTTGAAAGATAAAAAGGTAGTAATATAACTTCAATTACAAGACCAAATTAATGCTGTGACAGTTTACACACCTGGCATTACAAAACAGTTACCTTCTTGGAAAACATGTCCTTGCTTCTAGGTTTGTATTTTCAGACATAAAATATTGCACCTGCATTTCTAGCTCTGATCCAAGGATGCCTAGTTTATACTTTTGAGACAGCAAAGATTACCAGTCAAACCCTTTAGTCAACCATTTGGGAATGTATCTCTCAACTCAAGCAATACCCCCCTACTTTTGCCTAACTTGCCTAGAAATTTGAAAAATATATAATATTCATATTAATAGTTCACGTTTTATTTTTTTTTTATGATATCTCAATTTAATTGTTTACTACTAGAAAGTAAGAAAGAAAAAACTGTAATAATTATATCTTTATAAACTGTATGTTTTTTTGTCGAGAGACAATTATTTTGAGACGAAAGAAGTAATAAGGCCCTGTTTAGTAAATCACATAGGTAATTCTCGCTAAGCTACAACGCTTTATATGAAAACAAAAAGTTTAGTTGTGAACACTTCAGTAACTTTGAAGGTTCTAACAATGAGATAAAAGTGATAGTGAGAGAACAAGTGCAAGAATCGGATCCTAGCGAAAGCGCCTTTGCAAGTGTCGGCCATTGTAGAGGTTCGAAAATGAAAATCGCAAAGTATGGCTACGTTCATTCGAAAGGGATTGTTCACATAAACGAATGCCAATGTGCGCTACACAGGGGTTTACAAAAGTAAAAAAAGAAATAGATCGAAGTGTTGCATTCTCATGTTTCTTGGCATAATTTGAACTTTTAGTAAAGTGTAAAGAGAATTAGTAATGCGCTACTTGTTTCGTTTAGGTTCTTGAGCAAACTAATACGGAGTACCAATCATGTTTATTGAACAGCATTATATCACAAATTAGACATAAAATAAGACAAGTTGAAACATAAAAAGGTAGTGATATAACTTCAATTACAAGACCAAATTAATGCTGTGACAGTTTACACACCTGGCATTACAAAACAGTTACCTTCTTGGAAAACATGTTATTGCTTCTAGGTTTGTATTTTCAGACATAAAATATTGCACCTGCATTTCTAGCTCTGATCCAAGGATGCCTAGTTTATACTTTTGAGACAGCAAAGATTACCAGTCAAACTCTTTAGTCAACCATTTGGGAATGTATCTCTCAACTCAAGCAATACCCCCTACTTTTGCCTAACTTGCCTAGAAATTTGAAAAATAATATTTCATAATTTTTGTGATATCTCAATTTAATTATTTACTAAAAGAAAGAAAAAACTGTAATAATTATATTTTTAAACTATGTGTTTTTTTGTCAAAAGACAATTATTTTGATACGAAAGAAGTAATAAAGCTTTGTTTAGCAAATCACATAGGTAATTCTTGCTAAGCTACAACGCTTTATATGAAAACAAAAAGTTTAGTTGTGAACACTTCAGTAAATTTGAAGATTCTAACAATGGGATAAAAGTGGTAGTGAGAGAACAAGTGCAAGAATCAGATCCTAGCGAAAGCGCCTTTGCAAGTGTCGGCCATTGTAGAGGTTCGAAAATGAAAATCGCAAAGTATGGCTACGTTCATTCGAAAGGGATTGTTCACATAAACGAATGCCAATGTGCGCTACACAGGGGTTTACAAAAGTAAAAAAAGAAATAGATCGAAGTGTTGCATTCTCATGTTTCTTGGCATAATTTGAACTTTTAGTAAAGTGTAAAGAGAATTAGTAATGCGCATTGAGCCCTTTGAGTTTTTGTTCTTTTCTTTGGGAAACGGTTGATTGCGGTTAGAATGAAGCTTTCAATGTGGTCCACATTTTTGACCATTTCCTACTTTTGTCATGTTTTTGCATGTTATTGTTTATTGTCGTAATGAACATTTTCGGCATTATCTTACAATTCATAAGTCATAACACCGAAAACCTACTCCATTGGTTTTAATTTTATCGTTCTGATCAATTAAAAAAAACACACATTTCAAAAAAAAAAAAAAAAAAAAAAAAAAATGAACCAGTACACTTTTCAACCAATCAAATATCATCTTCACTAAGTTTTTTTTGATTACTTTGACACAAAAAAAAGAACTATTATTTTAAAACATCCCAAAATGAAAATGAGGACTATAATTTGAGACGGAGAGAGCATGCACTTTGTTTGATATCATCCAACCGGACTCAAACCCAAACACATTGGAATGGACAACTGATAATTGAACCGGGCATACTTGGTTGGTTTGAATTATGTGTTAGGTAAGTTCGGTTCCAAACGTTTCAGGTTTGTTGATTCGGTTCGGTTGTTTGTTTGATTCCATTTTCTATAGATACACAAAGTAGCACAACCATGGGCGGAGCCAGAAAGTTATGGTCGAGAGGACAAACTTCGATAATTTTTAGAATTTACACTATAACTTGGTTCGTTAGGGGGTCAAATTAAAAAAATACGTAAATATTTAAAAAAAAATTACACTACAATTTTTTCGCTAGGAGTCACGTGCCTATCCTACCCTCTCTGTGTCCGCCACTAAGCACAACCAGTCGGTAAAATATATATTATACCTCGTGTCTTTGATATTATGATATACATATGCTCTAAAAATGAGAAAAAATAAACTCAAAAGTTAAGTAACCTTGAGCAGGTAATTACTAATTAGCTCATATGGTCTCTTAGTAGTAACTTTCAGAATCCTGATTCGATCATAAATAGTATAAAACTTTTTGGCGATGCATGAATAAGTTTTAATCACCTTTTTTAATCATGTTGTAGCTAATAAACCAAGAAGTTTTAAAAGGTACATCAAGAAACTATCTTACATTCTTACCTACTAAGAGACCATGTATGGAAAAACAAGTGTTGGTACAACAAGTAACTTCTTCTAAACTTTACAAACAGAATATGCAAAGTTAAACCTGGAAAAAAATATGAGGTTAAAGCTAGATAAAATGTGTTAGTTGTTAAATAGTTATGAAAAAGATCCGAGTAACACGACTTATTTGTTGACTTACAAGTAAAGATATGAGTGTCTTAACATGACTTATTTGTTGACTTACCAGTTTAAAACCTGGAACAAAATATGAGACTAAAGCTAGATAAAATGTGTTAGTTGTTAAATAGTAATGAAAAAGATATGAGTAATATGACTTATTTGTTGACTTACAAGTAAAGATGTGAGTATCTTAACATGACTTATTTGTGACTTACTTAAACCGGAAAAAATATGAGACTAAAGCTAGATAAAATGCGTTAGTTATTAAATAATAATGAAAAAGATACGAGTAACACGACTTATTTGTTGACTTACAAGTAAAGATATGAGTATCTTAATATGACTTATTTGTTGACTTACCAGTTTAAAACCTGGAACAAAATATGAGACTAAAGCTAGATAAAATGCGTTAGTTGTTAAATAGTAATGAAAAAGATATGAGTAATATGACTTATTTGTTGACTTACAAGTAAAGATGTGAGTATCCTAACATGACTTATTTGTGACTTACTTAAGCCTGGAAACAATATGAGACTAAAACTAGATAAAATGCGTTAGTTACTAAATAGTAATGAAAAAGATACGAGTAACACGACTTATTTGTTGACTTACAAGTAAAGATATGAGTATCTTAATTATTTGTTGACTTACATGTAAAAGATATGAGTATCTTAACATGACTTATTTGTTGACTTACCAGTTTTAAACCTGAAAAAAATATAAGACTAAAGCTAGATAATAAATAGTAATGAAAAAGATACGAGTAACACGACTTATTTGTTGACTTACAAGTAAATATATAAGTATCTTAACATGACTTATTTGTTGACTTACCAGTTTTAAACATGGGGAAAAAATGAGCTAAAACTAGATAAAATGCGTTAGTTATTAAATAGTAATGAAAAAGATATGAGTAACACGACTTATTTGTTGACTTACAAGTAAAAATATGAGTATCTTAAAATGACATATTTGTTGACTTACCAGTTTTTAACCTGGAAAAAAATGAGACTAAAGCTAGATAAAATGTGTTACTTGTTAAATAGTAATGAGACTAAAACTAGATAAAATGCGTTAGTTGTTAAATAGTAATGAAAAAGATACGAGTAACACGACTTATTTGTTGACTTACAAGTAAAGATATGAGTATCTTAACATGACTTATTTGTTGACTTACCAGTTTTAAACATGGGGAAAAAATGAGCTAAAACTAGATAAAATGCGTTAGTTATTAAATAGTAATGAAAAAGATATGAGTAACACGACTTATTTGTTGACTTACAAGTAAAAATATGAGTATCTTAAAATGACTTATTTGTTGACTTACCAGTTTTTAACCTGGAAAAAAATGAGACTAAAGCTAGATAAAATGTGTTACTTGTTAAATAGTAATGAGACTAAAACTAGATAAAATGCGTTAGTTGTTAAATAGTAATGAAAAAGATACGAGTAACACGACTTATTTGTTGACTTACAAGTAAAGATATGAGTATCTTAACATGACTTATTTGTTGGCTTACCAATTTAAATAAACATGACAATGCCTTTCCCAAATAAAAAATAAAAATGACAAAGCTCACAAACCTTCCTTTACGGCCTAAAAACAGTTAAGCTTATGGAATCCAATAAGTTATAACTTATAAGTTCAACTTGATAAGCTTATAAGCTGAAAAAGCTAACTTGTAACTTGTAAGTACTTTTAGATCTGCATTAAACATTAAACATTAAACCTTATTATGGAATTATGGGAATTAGCTTTTGAGTAAGATCGATATTGGCATGACACATCTAGTAAATGTAGCATATACTTGTAGAGCATGATGAAGGTTGGTCAAATTGTCAGGATAAAAAATGCACAAGAGCAAAACATTGTGGGTTACAATGGTAAATAAATAAATTAAAGAGTGGTAGGGAGAATTGTCGGGGTGTCGGCATCGAATTTTATGTTTTTACAGTTTTTTACTTCTTCCATCTCCATATTATAACCTCCATTGTCCCTTGCATTATTGCCACGTGTCACTAACTCACAAGTTAAATATTTTAAGCATGAAAGTTTGTCCTCATACGAGCTTAAAAAACTAGTGTCATCGTACGTGCTAATGGTAACAGTTTTGTCTCTAATGTGTCGAGAATGGTGATAAGAGACGTGTGATTGTAAAACAAATTATACTGTTTCAAGATCAGTCCAAATAATGAAATGTGATTATTAGCTTATCATTGCAGAAATGGAATCTCAAACGTACACCCTCAAAATTGTCGACTCAAGTCCGTTTGTGCACTTAAGTTCCTTGAAGTTCATTACATGTTTAATGACTTTATAAATACGGATTAGTTGATCAATAGAACTTTGTAACCTTAACAGGAATTTCATTATTCAGTGTAATGTCTATGAAAGTTATAAAATATTATTGAGTTGTTGTTTATGAAGTACACACGTAAGGTATGTTTGGCAAAAACTAATTGTTAGCTATTAATTGTAAGATGCAATTAGTTGTGGGCTTTTAGCTTATAACTTGTAACAATGGTTATAAGTTGTAGTTTCTTTTATATACAAATGTCTGGTAAGTTGGCTGTAAGTTGTAACTATAAAATGACACAAAATATGTACAATTGGAAACAAATACAAAAAACACAATTTCGAAAACTCCTTATATTATAATGTAATCAGTTTTAAGATAACATGGTTGTTTTAAAAAAAAATATTCATTAGGTTTTACATGTTGACATTACGTAAAGACTAATCATGTAATTTTTCACTAAAATATTGTATATGTAAATAGTTTTTCAGATTAGATACATCTCTATTCATTTAGATGCGTCACAATTAGTTTCAAAAGTGATTTTGAAGTGAAAACGATGCAAAGTAGTACTAGAAACAAATTTGACCCGCAGAGGACGAAAAATACATATGATTCGTCTAACTTGATGAAATGCATCTAATATATGTTTATGCATCTAATTTTTAGCTAGAAAATATATTATGATGCATCTAAAAGATTAGGGATGCATTTAATTCAAGTTGATATATCTTTAATGTGTAGTTATAATTATTTCTCATCCTTCTTATTTTAAAGATTCTTCTCATTTAATCCTTAGTCTATAAACGTCATGAAATTTGTGTGTATAGTATGAGGGCACTTAAGTAATTTATGTTACAAAATGCTTTGAAGAAATGAAAGGCTTTCCATATTAGCGTTTAGATTTGGAGGTTTTTTTTGGAAACAAAAGCTATAATCTAATGTTACCAAAAATAACATTTTTTTTTTCTTTTTTTGTGGAGCTTTACTTTCACAACAAAAAACTTTTAAGAACTAGCCAAGTGCCATCTTCTGTTTAATAAGCTTGTCAATCATTTAAACAAGGCGACTTATAAAAGCAAATGTATTAAAATGACCAAACAAGGTGACTTATAAGTCCCGTATTGATTTCTGACAACTTATATTAGTCTCAAAATAGACATCAAATAGATAAAGCTATATATGTTATATGACCATGAACCAATAATGGTATGAGATAATGAGAAGTACAAGTTTAAAATTAGTGATTTCATGTTTGACAAGTAACGAATATAACATGTACACTACACAACTTAATATTATTAAAGGCATAAATCAAAGTCTCTTCCCCCACACTAGGATCCTTCCAATTAACTCATCACATGCATGGTATCCTGTCTTCTCTCAACTTCCATATTTACAACAAAAGTTTAGCCTTTATTCATTTTCAATCAATACTCTACATAATAAGTAATAATTTTCAATTATTATTATTTGTCTCAAATATTTAAAAAAAACACTAGCTCAAAAAACCAGCATTTATTACAATCTGCCCCATTTTGGCACCTTCCCTTTCATCTCCTCCATTTATACCATCCTTCTGCAGCACTTGTTTCTGCATCCTCTCTCTTTCCAACCCCTTTTCTCTCTTTAGAATTGGTCTATTATTTAGACCAACATTGTCATTGCAACAAGATAAAAAATATAACATTGGCTTATTTTACAATGGAGGTTTTTATGAGACTTTATGCAATGGCAACTTGTTTGTTTCTACTTATTGGGATTGTGCCTTTAGCTTTAGCTGGTGCTCATAACTATGGTCAAGCTCTAACTAAGAGCATTCTCTTTTTTGAAGCTCAGAGATCTGGTTACCTTCCTGGTAATCAAAGAGTTAAATGGAGAGGTCATTCTGGTCTCATGGATGGCAAAGCCAATGGGGTAAATTTTACTTAGTTACTTTTTTACATTCTTGTAAAAATAAAAAAGTGTCATAAGGGTATTTGTCTAAACTAAATTTAAGATAAGACCCTTAAATTATTTTTGTAAAAAGATGAAATCTTGATGGTTAAATTGTGTTATGTATGTAGGTGGATCTTGTTGGAGGGTACTATGATGCAGGAGACAATGTGAAATTTGGTTTGCCAATGGCATTTACAGTGACAATGATGTCTTGGAGCATAATTGAATATGGTAAACAATTAGCTCAAAGTGGTGAGCTTGGTCATGCTATGGATGCAGTCAAATGGGGAACTGATTATCTCATTAAAGCTCACCCTCAACCCCATGTGCTTTATGGAGAGGTAACAAATTAATTTGCATGAGATTGTGGGACCCACATAGTTTACATATAATTTGTGTTTTAAAACAGTTTAAGGTTGGTAATATATAAAGTGCATGTTTTAGAATTAAGTTTGGATGTGTTTTGGATTGTTGTAGGTTGGAGATGGTAATACTGACCATTATTGTTGGCAAAGGCCTGAGGATATGACCACTTCAAGAAAAGCTTACAGAATTGACCAAAATAACCCTGGTTCGGACCTCGCTGGAGAAACTGCGGCCGCTATGGCCGCAGCCTCAATCGTGTTCCGTCGCTACAATCCTGCTTATTCTAGATTGCTCCTCACTCATGCTACACAGGTCAGTAAATAACTCACTATAGTCGCTAGCATCTCAGTCATACAGTTTAATAAGGTGGTGCAACTATTAGATATNATATTTTAAGCATGAAAGTTTGGCCTCATACGAGCTTAAAAAACTAGTGTCATCGTACGTGCTAATGGTAACAGTTTTGTCTCTAATGCGTCGAGAATGGTGATAAGAGACGTGTGATTGTAAAACAAATTATACGGTTTCAAGATCAGTCCAAATAATGAAATGTGATTATTAGCTTATCATTGCAGAAATGGAATCTCAAACGTACACCCTCAAAATTGTCGACTCAAGTCCGTTTGTGCACGTAAGTTCCTTGAAGTTCATTACATGTTTAATGGCTTTATAAATACGGATTAGTTGATCAACAAAACTTTGTAACCTTAACAGGAATTTCATTATTCAGTGTAATGTCTATGAAAGTTATAAAATATTATTGAGTTGTTGTTTATGAAGACGCATGTAAGGTATGTTTGGCAAAAACTAACGGTTAGTTATTAATTGTAAAATGTAAGTTGTGGGCTTTTTAGCTTATAACTTGTAACAATAGCTACAAGTTGTAGTTTTTTTTATATATACAAGTGTCTAGTAAGTTAGCTATAATTTGTAACTATAAAGTGTAAAATGATACAAAAAACATATGTATAATTGGAAACAAATACAAAAAAACTTAATTTTGAAAACTCGTTATATTATGATGTAATCGTTTTTAAGATAACATGGTTGTTTTAAAAGAAAAATACTCATTAGGTTTTACATGTTAACTTTATGTAAAGACTAATCATTTACTAGTAATTTTTATTAAAACATTGTATATGTAAATAGTTTTTCAATGAGTACAAACTTGAAAGCCCATCTAATGCACACCTTTTATTTGCTTATAAATGCCATAAAATTTGTGTGTATAGTATGAAGCCACTTAAGTAATTTAAGGTACAAAAAGCTTTGAAGAAAAATGAAACGCTTTCCATTCTAGCGTTTAGATTTGGAGGTTTTTTTTTGGAAAACAAAAGCTATAATCTAATGTTACCAAAAAAAAACATTTTTTTTTTTTTTCCTTTTTTCTGGAGCTTTATTTATACAACAAAAAACTTTTAAGAACAAGCTACCATCTTCTGTTAATAAGCTTGTCAATCATTTAAACAAGGCGACTTATAAAAGCAAATGTATTAAAATGACCAAACAAGGTGACTTATAAGTCCAATATTGATTTCTTGCAATTTATATTAGTCTCAAAATAGACATCAAATAGATAAAGCTATATATGGTATATGACCATGAACCAATAATGGTATGAGATAATGAGAAGTACAAGTTTAAAATTAGTGATTTCATGTTTGACAAGTAACGAATATAACATGTACACTACACAACTTAATATTATTAAAGGCATAAATCAAAGTCTCTTCCCCCACACTAGGATCCTTCCAATTAACTCATCACATGCATGGTATCCTGTCTTCTCTCAACTTCCATATTTACAACAAAAGTTTAGCCTTTATTCATTTTCAATCAATACTCTACATAATAAGTAGTAATAATTTTCAATTATTATTATTTGTCTCAAATATTTAAAAAAAACACTAGCTCAAAAAACCAGCATTTATTACAATCTGCCCCATTTTGGCACCTTCCCTTTCATCTCCTCCATTTATACCATCCTTCTGCAGCACTTGTTTCTGCATCCTCTCTCTTTCCAACCCCTTTTCTCTCTTTAGAATTGGTCTATTATTTAGACCAACATTGTCATTGTAACAAGATAAAAAAAATATAACATTGGCTTATTTTACAATGGAGGTTTTTATGAGACTTTATGCAATGGCAACTTGTTTGTTTCTTCTTATTGGGATTGTGCCTTTAGCTCTAGCTGGTGCTCATAACTATGGTCAAGCTCTAACTAAGAGCATTCTCTTTTTTGAAGCTCAAAGATCTGGTTACCTTCCTGGTAATCAAAGAGTTAAATGGAGAGGTCATTCTGGTCTCATGGATGGCAAAGCCAATGGGGTAAATTTTACTTAGTTACTTTTTTACATTCTTGTAAAAATAAAAAAGTGTCATAAGGGTATTTGTCTAAACTAAATTTAAGATAAGACCCTTAAATGTTTTTGCAAAAAGATGAAATCTTGATGGTTAAGTTGTGCTATGTAGGTGGATCTTGTTGGAGGGTACTATGATGCAGGAGACAATGTGAAATTTGGTTTGCCAATGGCATTTACAGTGACAATGATGTCTTGGAGCATAATTGAATATGGTAAACAATTAGCTCAAAGTGGTGAGCTTGGTCATGCTATGGATGCAGTCAAATGGGGAACTGATTATCTCATTAAAGCTCACCCTCAACCCCATGTGCTTTATGGAGAGGTAAATTTTAATTTGCATGAAATTGTGGGACCCACAATATAGTTTACATACATATAATTTGTGTTTTAAAACATGTTTATGGTAAAATATAAAGTGCATGTTTTAGAATTAAGTTTGGATGTGTTTTGGATTGTTGTAGGTTGGAGATGGTAATACTGACCATTATTGTTGGCAAAGGCCTGAGGATATGACCACTTCAAGAAAGGCTTACAGAATTGACCAAAATAACCCTGGTTCGGACCTCGCTGGAGAAACTGCGGCCGCTATGGCCGCAGCCTCAATCGTGTTCCGTCGCTACAATCCTGCTTATTCTAGATTGCTCCTCACTCATGCTACACAGGTCAGTAAATAACTCACTATAGTCGCTAGCATCTCAGTCATACAGTTTAATAAGGTGGTGCAACTATTAGATATTTTTGTACTTGCGTATACGTGACCAAATATTGTACATTGGGCTCTATATGTTTGAAAAGGCCCAATGTCAGTTAAGCACATAACAAGGCGCACGTTAGCAAGGTTAAGCGCATGTTAGCAAGTCGATGTGCTTGTGGATATTAGGAGTAGTCATTATTAGTAGGAATGTTAAATAAAAATGTAAACCGACCCTCCTAAAAGACGGAGCCACACTATCATTTGGGTAGGCCAAGGCCAACCCTAACTTTTTTTATAAATAGTAGTAGTGTAGATGTGTTGCAATGTATTTTATACACAAAATATATATTGGCCCACCCAAAACAAAATATTCAGCCCATGGACAATCAAAAAGATTAAAAAATATTTGTTTTTCAAGTTTTTTGTTTGGCCTACCCAGCCGAACAATCCTGGCTCCGTCACCGCCTAAAATAAATACGTTATAGTTTGGTCTCTCCAATTAAACTTGTCAAGTTTGGTGAATGGTTGTATAGTTACCCGAAAAAAAAAAAAAAAAAAAAGTCTTAAAAATTCACATATATATCTGGAGCATTTTAGCAAACATGGCATGTGTTGGTAAACGATGTTTCTCTAGACTTTGGTATCCATCTCCATTTACTAACTTGGTAAGAGTTCATTTATAACTAAAACTTTAATTTTCTGACTAAAAATGAGTCTCTAAAAACCCGAAAACACTTACTATGAAGGGTCTTTTCTGACACCTCTAATGTAGTAATGTGTCAGTTTTATCAACTTTCTTTTGGCAAAAATAATGTCATAAAACTGAAATATGAACATCCAACTGCATACACATTAATGAGCGTATACATAGACCTAAAAATAGACCTAAAAGTGGACCTAAACAAATGTGGCATGATCTTGATGGGTTATAAAATAAGTGGGACCCTGTCTGCAGCCATCAGGATGATGACACGTGTTTTTAGGTCCATAATTAGGTCTAGTTTGAGGACTATGTATCATTTCTTTAACAACACAGTTGAAGTAAATTTAAAGATTTAGGCTTTTCATGGTTTTACAGTTTTACTGTCAGACTAGACTGGTCGTTGCCATGTGTAAGTAAGTTAGCAGCAAAGTGACCGCATTTAATTTTGCGCATATCATGGAGTAGTGATTACTTTTACTACACTAGAATTATTGTTGTAAACGTTAATTTGTCTTTTACTTAGGTACAAGAACCAATATACATACTATTATATTAGACAAATCATTTCGTGCAACGTAGTTCACTCACTTGGGATGTCTTCATTAAACAACACATGATAAAGTCACAAAGTACAACATGTTTTTATATTTAATGAAACTGATATTAATTAGGTTTTGTACATTTACTAATGCATGTGGTATAAATGTTTAAGGCAAAGAGAAGACAACTAAGAATGGACCTTTATTTATCAAATACTCAAAGGACAAAATTATTCTTTACTACAAAACTGTCAAAACATGTTTAAGTTCTTTATTTAGCCTACAATTTTGTTTTTTGCTACACGTAAGTTTCGTGTCATTAGCGGTCTAACACGAGTATTTCTTTGTAATCTGAGCTTGAAATCTCTAGGGGTGCTCAAAATCGGATATCGTCTAATTAAGTTATAAACTCTTTAGTTAATACGATGGTGTACTTGTTAACTATAAGTTCTCGAATGTGTAAAAAAAATCAAATCATATCTAAAATAGTACTAAAACTTTAAGGTATATTTGCTTGTTATTTTGATCTAGAAAGATTATGTTGGCGCACATGTTGGATCAAGTAGGTTACATCAAGAATCATGTGTATGTGTGTGTATCTACCGTAGATATTGTTAGGACCACAAATCTTAACCGTAGATTAAAGCTAGTTAGCCACGTGGAACCATAGAGTAGTGTCGGTGAACATATACATGGTCCCATGACGACAAAAAAAAACAAAAAAAAAAAAAAAAAAAAAAAAAAAAAAAAAAAAAAAAAAAAAACCTTATGTTATGTGACATAGTTAAAAAAGTGTACACTTAATTTGTCATAGAGTAAATGTTCACTTTAACTTGCAACTAACAAAACATATCTGAAATGAAAATGAGACATTTCTTTAGTTAATATTGAAATATTTTTATTTTTCTAAAACTGTTACTATAAAAAATGAACACTTATTATAATACGAAGAGAGTATTTAAACGTTGTTTTTCCCCTATATCGTTCACTAACTTAGCGTTATTATTTTTCAGCTATTTGATTTTGCGGACAAGTACAGAGGTAAATACGACAGTAGTATTACCGTGGCGCAAAAGTACTACCGGTCTGTCAGTGGATACGCGGTATGTGATCATGAACTCTAACTAATTTTAACTAACTTTTTTCATGCATCAATGTTGACTTACATTTTAACCTTTTGTTTGCTTTTTTGATTTTGTAGGATGAGTTGCTATGGGGAGCTGCTTGGATGTACAAGGCAACAAACAATAAGTTTTATTTGGATTACCTAGGTAGAAACGGTGACGCCCTCGGTGGGACCGGTTGGTCCATGACTGAGTTCGGTTGGGATGTTAAGTATGCCGGTGTTCAGACCCTTGTCGCTAAGGTCATACACCTTTTATATTATCAATAGTTTGGTTGATCAGCTAAGAGGGTGTTTGAGATTGCTTATTTAAGTGCTTATTTATAAAGCATAAGTAATTTTGAGCATTTGGATTAAACTAGTAAATAAGCGTGTTGTTACGTGCATAAATTTTTAAGCAGATAAGCAGTTTAAAATAGACAATCCCAAACATCCCCTATATTCTTATACAATTCAGTAGTCAATAAAGTGGTTGATCATTCATCAATGTATCTAAAGATGTTGTGTTGTGGTTTTATGTTATACAGTTCTTAATGAGCGGAAAAGGCCGTCGTCATGGGGCAGTGTTTGGGAAGTACCAACAAAAGGCAGAGAGTTTCATGTGTTCATGCCTTGGCAAGAATACTCGGAATGCTCAAAAGACTCCTGCAGGCTTAATTTATCGACAAAGATGGAACAATTTGCAGTTTGTCACTAGTGCATCTTTCCTTCTAACTGTTTACGCCGATTATCTGACTTCTGCCCGGAGAAACTTAAGGTGTTCTTCCGGTACGGTCACCCCACCTCAGCTTCTAGCGTTTGCGAAATCACAGGTAAACTTAAGCTAACGTACATTTTGACTTTTTAAAGTCAACTTTAGCTATTTTAAGCAGCATGTTTTGATTGTGACTTTGTACAAAATTTAATCTTTTGGATTGGTTTTTGATCTTTATGTAGGTGGATTATATTCTCGGAGACAACCCGAGAGCAACAAGTTATATGGTTGGATATGGGAACAACTATCCACGACAAGTGCACCACAGAGCCTCCTCGATTGTGTCTATTAAGGTTAACCCTTCATTTGTAAGCTGCAGAGGTGGTTATGCTACATGGTTTAGCCGAAAAGCAAGTGACCCAAATCTCCTAACGGGTGCTATTGTTGGTGGCCCCGATGCATATGATAATTTTGCTGATCAAAGAAACAACTATCAGCAGACTGAGCCAGCTACATATAACAACGCTCCTCTTCTTGGAGTATTGGCAAGACTAAATGCTGGTCATGCTGGTTATAACCAGCTCCTTCAAGGTACATTATCGATAAAATTAATCCCATTGGTCTGGTCAAGTTCATTTAATCACTAATGAATTTAGAGTTGCGCCTAACACTATCAACTTTTTTAACTTTTTTGCAGTCGAAGTTCCTCTTCGTGAAACTGATGCTGTACAACCAGAACAAACTCCAGAAGCTAAAGTAACTCCATCTGCAGGTAAAATTCTGGATAATAATCTTGTTATTATTAAACTTGTAAGTTTATCGCAGTTACATTTAAAATTGACTGATTCACATGATCATGTCTTTAGGCTTGATTGCAATTGAACAAAAGACTACAAGTTCATGGACAGCAAATGGAAAAACACATTACAGATACTCAGTTACATTGACTAACAAATCAAACAAGACAATCAAGAACGTTAACATATCAGTAACAAAGCTCTATGGTCCACTGTGGGGTCTTACCAAGACTTCAAGCGGTTCGTACGGGTTCCCAACATGGGTTAACTCATTAGCAGCCGGAAAAAGTATAGAGTTTGTGTACATTCATACTAATTCTCCAGCTGAGGTGTCGGTTTCAAGTTACACATTGGCTTGAAAGGTCAAAGAAGACCAAAATATTGTGCGATTGTGGGAGGTATACGTGAAGCTTAGGAGGAAAGTCCATTTTTTGTGATTTTTCTTTTAAGACGTTAATTTAAGAATAAGGTCTGAAGAATGGAGGACGAATGGAGTGACGAGACAGTTTAAAAAGAAGTGCTCATCCTCTTTCTCCTCCTCCTTCATTAGGTCTTTGAGAGACAATTCGAGAAAGATACAAGAAAAAGGTATACTTCTAAACAAAATAGATTAGAAGAATCCTTTTGTCTTTTTTTCTTTTTTTAAAACCCTTTTTTACTTCAAGATAGGTTGAAGTGTTTATCTTTTCTTGTTTGTGTGTAAATTTGGCAACTTTATCTTTATTTTGCAATGAATATACATTTTGCAACAACTTGTGCGATAGTTTCTTGCTTTATTTGGGCAGCTGCAATAGTTTCTTGTTATTTTGAAATGGTTTCAAGTCATAGTTTGTTGACGCAAACCTATGGAGAAGTTGTTTTGACACAGAATCTCATCACCAATTTAAGTAAATATGGTTTCAACGAAACCTTTTGAGAGTCGCCATCTTAAAGTGAGGCGAGATTTCACTTGGTTAACATCGTTGTACATATGATCAATTGCATCCTGCAAATTAAGACAAGTTTAAACAGAAAGTTCATATGCAGAAAATCTATCATAGAATTATGTTAGACACTTTTTGCTGGTGTACATTATTGTGGAGACACATTTCAGTTTGATAACGAAAATATTAAATTGACAAGAGTGCAGACTAAAGCTTATTCGAAAAATGTATTGCAAAACCAAACTTTCGTTTTTGTTAATTTCGTTCAAGAGTAACTTTACCAAAGCATTGGCACTTATTAGATTAGAACCAAAATTAGAATTTTCAGCCAGCAAAGCATGATTGACAGAGTTGAGAGCTCTGAGACTTTGTAACACACAAGTCACAAGTCTCACCACTAAGTCAACCTCCTTTCAACATTGATTTGAAAAATGGTCACAAATGCCGTCCATGGTTTGTACATTCATAGAATCGGGTTTCCTATATTTAGAAAAAGTTGTGTTCTTGATAGCATACATTAGCCAGAAAACTTATGATTATATCAGATATCAGAACTCACTTTGTATAATGGGCGAAATATTAAGTTACCAACTTATAAGATTTAGGGTTTAAACCAAAATAGTCGTGTTTCAGTAAATATAAAATCTCTTGCGCTAAAAATCATTTGTAAATTTGAAAACGCAGATTTCATAGAATCATCTGTTGCAAAGTTAAGTTACCAAGCATAAACACATTTCGCCTTGACATACATATATCAGTGCTCCGCAAAAAAGATTTGGTGCCATTACTTGACATCACACTTTATTATCGTGTTCCACATATAATAGTCTTATTACACACAATAAAAACCACTGTAACTGTTACAATAAGCTTATGTAGTTAATGTCAAACTCTTTTGTCTATCACAAGTTTCTGAATTTCCTATGGAAAAACGAAGACTCTCAGTCTTCCTCCTAGCGTACAAAAATAGTAAACACATTACATCAAGAGAATTCTTTTGAGGAACCCTCAAACATCACTATCCCTTGTGTTGATATGTCTCGCTATATAATGTCTAAATGGATCAAAAATAATATCACAAATAAGTTATTACACTTATCCAGTGGCCGTAAGATCAAAGGATTTGAAACCATAAACTTCAATCCATGACGCCTTATACTCACCTCCTCTTGTTCTTCTTTCTTCCTTTAACTTCCTTCTCTAGATTTTTTATCCTATGGCTCAGAACCGAGGATGATGATACTCTTGGATTTGAAGACTTTTGTTCAGAACTCGGCTTTTGACTGAGAAGTGGTGACGATGAAGCTATGCTTGAATTTGTTTGTTCTGCTTGTCGTTGCTGATATGCTTGTGCAGCAGCATACTTTTTCAAACCTTCAAAGAAGGAGAAAGCTGGTTTTGATTCACCGGCGGGAGGTGGTGGTGGAGGTACTATTATTGGTATGTTCAAGAGCTTCTTCACGGCAGGTCTTTTCATTACTGAATCATTAATCGCAAGAAATTTAGAAATTAGATGTCAACTTGAGTTGGGTGTATTAAGTTCGCGAAGTCCATTTAAATCGACTGAAAACTACTATAGATGGAAAATACCATCCTAAAAATGTTAACAACTATACTTGCAGAATGAACTTTAGTCATTTACAGTGGAGAACAGAAACGAGATGTTAACTAAATAAAAACAAATTTAAGCAAAAAAATAAAAGGTGGGTGTGTTTATGAACTTCTTGAGGTAGATAAAAATTCAACCGAAGAATAAATTGAATCATTATTTGCAATTTCTAGGTTAAATAGAGAAACTTACTTGCTCCATATACAAGGGAGAATAAGTTGGAAGTGATCCAATAACAGAAGAGAGCCTGCACAATGCGAAAAATGAGCTTTAGCTAAACAATCATTTGATAGCTTTGACCTGACTCATGATCCAAGTCTCTAACTACATGAACTGTGAACTGACCCAGTGGCTATGAGATCATGGTCAGACATTGGATCCAACTAATCTACATAGTTAGCTACCCATTTAGTCTATTTGCTTTTCTTAGCCTAAAATACCCACACTATTTATCCCCCTTCCCTAACCACAGCCTGCCCCCACACCATCACTTTCAACCCCAAGAACCACATACCGACCGAACTCCTACCTCTACCTCAAGACTCATCCTACCCAGACACACCACCTTTGTCCCATGGCATAGTGTTTGGCCATATGTTGCAATTTTCAAGGGATGTACAAATGTGGATTACTACAAACATCTGAGGCAACTAAACTGTTGTCTAGTATAGTGTATAAATATTGACAAATGGTCATATTTACCTTTGGGAAACTAGCTGTAAGGGGAACTGTAAGAGCAGCAAAACCCCTTGAAACATTTTTCATTGTGTTAGCAGCAGGATTACCTTCCAAACCTTCTTGCATGTTTAACTGAAAAACAAAATATACAGATTTGTAAAGGGTGGGAATTCTGATTAATAAAAAACTGATGCAGCAAACTAGATAGAGCACTAAATATGGCAAAATGAGCTGGTCAGACCATAACAGGTATGTTTTAGGTACAGGCTAGATAGCAGGTCAAAATAGATTCGGATCAAAACATGCATCTTTTTAGTGAGAGCGAAAACAGTTGGGCCGTGTTGGGCCAACCCACTAACACTTCGTATCAATTTTATTAAATTTCATATATAGTGAATGTGCTAAAATTGAGTTATATCGTTTCAAAATAATCAAAAAATTTCATAATTAGACAACTTAGGAGGTCTATGCACTTCAATACGCTTTAGATAAAGCATAACTTAACGATTCATTATCATTCTGAATGTATATGATGACAGATAGAATGACGTTTAAGGTATGCTCGATCAAGCAAAACAGCATTTAAGTAGTTTTGCAGCTTAAAGGAAGAAACTAGATGGTACCTCTACAGTTATCCAGAATGAAAATGCAGTCAAACAAGGAAGGAAATAGAAAGCATCGGCAGTTGTAAGATCGAGGAACCAAGATGCCCCACCAGTCGTAAAGGACGGAACCTTTTCCACCATGTTCTGAATCTGAAAATGAAATGGAAAAGAGATTAAAAAACCATCAAGTATAGGTTGAACAAAGATCGTGAACTGATTAAAGTTGTCACAAGGGATATAATATTTCTACTTACAGCAAGAAAAAAACTAACGAAGACGGGGCCTTGGATGAAGAGCCCCTTCAAAGGAGTAAACGTACTAACACCATGCCTACAGAAATTTTAATAAAACATCTTAAGCATGCTTTAAATCATGTAAAATCAACTAATCACTTCTCACAATAAGGAACATGGAAAAGTTCTTACTCAGTGAATACCGCCTTCATTTTGGTCTGGCCTTCAGCTACAGCTGACGGACTCATGCCCTGAAAGGGTATTTAGGAATAACAGAAATTAGTAAACCTTATTAGTAGAGAGTACATATATCAAAAATCAAAGACAGCAATTCAATAAACATATATCAAAAACACGTGAAAAACGTTGAGTTCCATACCTTATCTTGCATCTCCTGCTTAATCGCCTCCAACTCTGGTCTCAATATCTGTGTAAAAACGCAAGAGGTGAACAAATCAGTGCTACTTTAGAGCCAAATATCAAAGAAAACAATATACTGGCTGAGTTTTTAGAAGGAATGACAACCGATTACAGAACAAAAAACATAAGATACAATATAACAGATATGTTATGCAGTAAATGAAATATGAAAATAAAGTAGAGCTTACAGTTAACTTTGAGGTAGCTTTCAGCTGATTAATCATGATTGGTACTGATAATGTTCTAATAATAAGGGTTGTTATTACTATGCTTAACCACCTGATAAAAATGAAAAGACGCAAAATTATTATTTCAGCGTATATGCCCCCAAAAGAGAAGGGAAATTATAGTACATAACTTGTATCAATGCTAAAGTTTCATGATATAGCAACATTTTATTGAATGCAAATCACTTGAAGGTTATACTGTAACTTATTTTCCACTATCCTTTTAATCTTCCATCAAGCCAATAAGCATTGACCCACATTCAAACTAAACTCTGCTAAACCCCTACAAAACCATTTTCCTGCTGGTACTATGAGCTTGAAAGCACGCACATACAATTCACTACCCCATTCCTCCGAACATGTTCCATGTCAATAACCAACAAACCTAAGACCTACATAAGCATATGGTAAAAAAGTTCACACTTTTCATCGTTTTGCTGATTCTGATGACCTGATGAATCAGGATCGTTTTACACTTGCATAACTAGAATTAACCGGATTAGCAAACAGACATTCAAAAACTCTCTAAATTGGATTATTCCATATCACAAAATCACATTCAAAACGAAATGGCCAACTGACAACAACAATATCCAATCGAGTTAGAACGGGGTATGCTCCAGCCCAAGGGTAGAAAGGCGGCTTCCAGAAAGACCTCCAGCAAGAGTGTGCGCAAAAATATATGTGAATAAATATATAGCATTTGTGTATGTGTTTGGGTATTAGAGTGTACCAAAGGCATACAAGCATATAAGTACATACGAGCTACATAAAACACTAAATCTCCTAAAAAGTCCGTACTAAAAGTGTAGGGAAGGCACAATAAAGCATATGAAACACACTAACCTAAAAAAAAACATAAAAACACAAACTTTAACAAATGTCCTTACCAATTACACCCCGTAAAATTATGCACCCCATCAATGGCATACTGCAAAGCCGCAACCGGCAGCCACGAATCCGCAGCCGCAACCGCCACTTCACTAACCGCAGGCGCAGCCGCAGCTACATTCCCCACAACTTCCATCCCCTTATCACCCAAAACATCAGCCATATCACTCAACAACTCAATTTTCTCCCCACTCCCAATCCCACTACTCATATTCCTAACAAACAACATTCCGCTTATCGGTATCGAATGATCCTTAAAACCCATACCACCATCATGAAACCTTAACAACCCAGATGACCCAAATGACCCAAATGACCCAAATGACCCAAATGACCTGTTTTGCATAAAGGTGGGAACTTTATGATGTGGGTGTTGTTCTTGATCATCTTTTTGGTGATTAAAGTGTGAAATTGAGGGATTGGGTCTTTGGGAAGTGAATAGTTTTGATGATCTAAGTGTTAGTGTGCGTCTGTATGCCATTGATGCAGCTTAATCCAAGATTTTATAAAAAAAGATTGTTAATTTAGGATTGATATGTGATATATATAACACTATACTAGATTTAGATTATGAAAATGAAATGATGCAAGGGTTTATTGTTATTAGGGTTTTAATTTTGGGATATGCTCTGTTTGCTCTGTTTTGGTACTAGAGGGATCTGGATGCAATGATATGATTGGTTGCAGATAAGTCCTTTGAGTTTACTCAAATATCAAAAATATTGTAGGCTTATTAATTTAAGAATGATTTGAACGCTTCAATTTTTTATTTACATACTTTAATTGTATAAGTACAATAAGCATCTCGTAATATATCTACAACTGTTTACAGCAAGAATGAGGTGTTTGTGCAAATCAACTCCCTAATTTATAACGTTTAAATCAATTTTTTCCTCAATCTTATCAAATATTTTCTCAAGAGAAATTTCGTATTTTAGAAAAACAAACATTTTCTCAATTCTTTGTTTCAAAACATCATTAGAAGTCATCAAACCATTATACTCTTTTTGCTCTTCAAGAAATTTAAATTTAGACATAAAATTCGTTCTTCTTCTCAAATAATTAATTTGAAGTTTCTTCTTTTTATCTGAAATACAAAGTTTCTCCGATAGTTTCGAAACTTGATATTTTAGTTAATCAATCATTTCTAAAAACTTATATTTTTAACAACATGATCTTTTTTAATATTGTCTGTTTTGTTCAGTTACTACATTCTTCACATTCTCAAACTTGAAGTTTTTCTTTGAGATTAGAAACCATGGATGGCAAATTTTCATTTCTTTGAATCACTCTACCAAAGGAGTTAATTGGAGCTTTTAAACCTTCATCTAATTCATCTCTAACTCCACTCTCTTTTATCTCTCGTCATTTGAAAACTTGAACTTTTAGCTTGAATATATATTTTGGGACAATATTTGAAAGAATAAAAAAATTGAAATTCAACCACGGTTTCGGTTCACGCATTCCAACACACGTGTTATGGTTAACATTTTTCTTTCGCGGTTTCACGTCAAAATAGCTTGGTAGCCAAACCCGATAGTCAATCCAAATAAACGTGTAGACCACAATTATTACCAACACTTCTGCTCAAATATCAACAATTACCAAAATCCAGCACAACAAATCCTTTAGATAATACACGGCCCAACTAAACTCTAGTCTAAACTAGTACGAATCAGCCACAAATCTAAAAGCCCACTCAAATTAAAACGCAGCCCAAATTCTTTATGTAACACTTGGCCCTTTTGCAAGTCCAAACTTTATAGCCCTAGTATAAACATTCTTTTAGTGAATCACTCAATCTATACCTCTGTATGAATAAAACGTAAACGATGTGTTTTCTCAACGGAGATAATAAAGATAGCTTAAAAGACATATAATAGTAAAGACTTAAACTTTGCACAAAACTTCAAATCTAATAATTCTGGTAACTGATGTAGTTGGAAAAGATTGTTTTTGCTTTGAAGATTTTGTATTATTATTAGATATAACGAAAGCTAGTTGTACGGAAGGCCTGGTGACTAGGGAAGCGATCCGGCTTAAACAATAAGAATTCCCGGGTTAACAATGAGATGAGTTTGCGATCTTACTAAACACCCCGCTTCAGTAGGATTGGGTATTGTTGTTCTTGTAACAGTAGACACAAAATGTTGGCGGGTCAACCAAAACATAACCTGTGTTGGTTTTTAGGAAGAGCTGACAAGTTCCAATCTAAGCCTATTATGTTTTATCAGTTAATCGACGGTCAATTTTGTCATCTACCATTTAATTATTAGCCTAATGTTTTACAATGTGACAAGTGACTGCATGATTTGATGTTGTTTTATGTAACCAATATGGGTGAGTTTGTATCCCTGAGCAGCATTAAAGATCAATATAACCATCGACAGAGATGATGACCATATTTATTTCTTGGTGTTTTGTTTTACCTAGACGTTAGCTACACTTTTCGTGTTTCAGATAACAAATGAGACACACCAACTGATACAGACCGAGAATACAAGACATGAATGCAACAAACATTAAGAAGCGTACACAAGATACATGATGAGTATAAAGAAGCCCCTACCTATATATCACATAGCATTATGATCCAAGTGTATGACCATGCCTACATTTCAAGCTTATAACATAACTATTCAACCAAAGATCAAGTTTTTGCAATGCTGGTACCAGTTGCTTGTTTCATATGTCAAGATCATGTATACTCTTCATAAGAACTCAGATAATTGCTTCACAAAAAAAAAGAAAAAAAAAAAAGGGGGAGGCCCATAATGATTTGCAAGATGGTTAACAGAAACTAAAAGTATATCACCATTTACACTCATAGATTTGATACTTCGCAATGTTCTAGTTAGAAGGTACACTCTCATCATATCTTGAAAGATCTCATGATATAAGAGGGATAAGTGATACAAACTCCAGCGTGACCCGGCCTTTAGACCTAGTGTTTATGACAAAGTGTTCAGGATATTTCCTCAGCAACATAAGCAATTTAAAGCTCGAGCATGATGGAAGAGCAAAAATGTAATTTAATCAAAACTCACAAGTCTCACGTTGACAAAATTTGTTTGCAAATGGATCTCTATAAAAGTTGTTTGACTTTAAGTTAATAAACCGACATAGAGCAAAAGTTGTCTCCATTTCTTTTTATTCTTATCATGGAGGGCCTTCACATAGCAATTAAAGATGCGACTTAATCAAACCTGATTAAAGGAGTTACTATTGGGAATCCAGGTATGCGTTTGTCCCACTTCTTTTATGCTAATGATGTTCTGCCAGTTACAGAATGAAGTCAAAATGGAGTCAAGTAGACATGGATAACATCATTTGGTTATTCAACGTGTTTTATTTGGCTTCTGGTCTACGTATCAACATCCATAAATCAAACGTTTATGGAATCAGAGTTTCAAATATCGATATAGAAGGCATGGCTCAGTCTACTGGATGTACAACGGGCTCTTTACCTTTTACATATCTCGGTCTTCCTATTGGTTCGAGTATGAAACGGTTAATCCACTGGCAAAGTTTGATTGATAAGTTTGAATCTAGATTATCAAGATGGAAGGCAAAACTTCTCTACATATGTGGTAGATCGACATTGGTAAAGACGGTATTGGGAAGTGTTGGTATTTAATATATGTCGATTTTTAAAGTTCCAGAAACCATCCTTTCTTCTCTTGAACGTCTTCGCTTGAAGTTCTTTTGGGGTGCTGAAATAGATGGGAACAACTGATAATGATTAAATAGGAGAATGCTTTGGCTTTATTAGAAAAGGGGGAGGGTTTATGTTAAAGTTTGTGGATAAATATTAATATTCGTATGACTATAATCGAACTCGAGATCTCGGGATTGCACACGTTACGAATGAGTATTAAGGAATAATGATTAATATATATTATTCCTTAATACTCATTCGTAACGTGTGCAATCCCGAGGTCTCGAGTTCGATTCTAGTCATACGAATATTAATATTTATCCACAAACTTTAACAGGTTAGACGTTGGCAGTTTAAAAGCTTTTAACCTTGCTCTTCTTAAAAAATGGCGTTGGCGTTTGGTATCCAATCCAAATCTTTTATGGGTTCACGTCATCATGGCCATTCATGGAGAGTATGTAGGCCTTTCTCATCTCGTCTGCAAATCTAAAAGGGTATGGGCTAATATCATTGACATTATCAACCATCTTTACTCTAAAAGCAATATTCCAACAAATTCTTTGAGTTACAAACTGGGTTGTGGTTTTGAAGTGAGATTTCGGATTAATAACCAGATCGGTGAGTCTCCTCTTTTTTCATAGATATAACAAACGTTTTTGTTTAGAGGCGCACCCTAACTGTACCATTAGTGATCGGTTCTCAAGTGTTGACTGGGCATGGCATTCGACGCGTCCAATTACTTCTGGTAGATGTCTGGACATGCTAGAAGCTGTGAAAGCTGAATTGCATTCGTTTTCACTTTTTATAAGTAGCGAAGTCATCTGTTGGGGTCTCTCGAATGATGGTTCTTTCACTGTTGGTACTACAAGAAAACACATTGACGATGTTATTCTCCCGACTCTCTCAGTGGCAACTAGTTGGTGTAACATTCTTCCTCGAAAGGTGAATATTTTCATTTGGAGGATGAGATTGGATAGGCTCCCTCATCGCCTGAATCTTTCAAGACGTGGGTTGGATATTCATTCTATTGATTATTCGGTGTGTAGTAACGGTAGGGTGACCAATGATCATATTTTATATTCGTGTGATGTCGCATCAAATATATGGCATTGGTTCGTGTTCGGGTTGACTTGACTATCCCTTCTTTACACTCCCTATCGGATTGGGAGTCTTGGTTTGATAACATTTGGGTTTGTAGCGATGTATTCAAGTGACAGCCGCGTCCACTAGGTGGCTTATTTAGAAGTATCGGAACTCGATCACATTCAACTGTCAACGCATGAGAAAATATAATGTATTTGATAATATTTGTTTTTGTTCTTTTTCTTTGTAAAATAGTAGAGGTTCTAGTCATTTAGTTTGACCGGATTAGATTAAAAAACCAGTGTAATTTTGTGCCAGCTTCTTGCTAGTCTCTATTAATAAATCTTTGCCGTTAAAGAAAAAGAACAAAAGTTGTTAATCTTTGCCGTTAAGTAAAATAAATATAGGCAAATTAATATATTTCTAAAATTACCTTTTGCATAAATATATGGTAAGAGGTGTAACGAACGCGTATGGATTTTGAAAAAGGAAGGTAAGAAATTTATTTACTCTCTATAAATATAAGTTTGATGATTTGCATGTATGTAAACCCGGCATAAGCACAGAAGAAAGTCCCCAATCGATCGATCGAAGATGAATTTGTTTGTTCGCATATGCCGGTTTCTTTCCGATATCTTGACAAGATCTTCTCCTCCTGCTCCGGTTTATGATGATCTTTGGTGTCTAGAGAATCATCAACTACTTGATCTACTCAAATCATATTCTAAAGAAGATCTTTTTGGTATGTTACATACTCTTTAGTTCAATTTAATTCATATTAAATATTTAATGATTAATTATGTACTAGTAGTATTAATTTACTATTCGTATTTAACAAACGGGAGGTGATTTAGCCACGGAAAGTAATTGATTCATCCACAGAAAATAGAACGGAAATTACATATCTACCCTTTACAATTAAATAGCCTCATTTTTATTATGGACCGTAGCAAACTAGCAATCAGGCATTTAATTTTTTAAAGTTACCCTTTACATTTTCATTCATTCTCAACTCTACCTTATATTTTAGTTTTGCAAATTTTCTTTCCAGGACTTGAGAAATAAACTTATTTACGTACAACATAACTTCTAGTGGTATGTGAAAATTGACATACTTAAATAAGTTAAATGGTGCAAACCCTTTTGAAGACCACAACATAAATTTATTTATGTACTGACATAAAGTTTATTAAGAAACATCACAACATAGTTTCACAATTTCCATTTCATCGTTGATTTTCAATGAACAATTCCTTCATAACGCAATTTTGTTAATAATTTGATATTGAGCAAGATGGTAATTGCAGTTGTGAACATGCTTGTCACTCCAGTTTTCTTTAGAAACTTAGGACAGAGAAACATATTATGCTTATTAGAATTATATGCACCTATTAAAAGATGATAGAAAAGGTAATTCAAAATACAAAAGTTGACTCAAAACACAACACATTCAAGTAGCAAGACCCAAATAAATAAAAACCACCAACTCAACAAATATGGCAATTGTAATGTCTTCACAGTACCAAAGGAGAAAAACATAATATGTCATGTCCAAAAACAAACCAAAGTCTGCAAAAACTCTAAATTCAAACCACTTAAGAAAGCTTAGCTAAGACATTAAGAGAGGTCACCCAATTCAGGATATGCATTTAGATCAATTAGGTTGTTATGATGTTGCACATGCCTAGAACTTGAAGGATTGTGTGCCTGTGAAGATTCCACAAGCTCAAATTTAGAAGGATATCTTGTTGTAGAAGTTTTTCCCTTTTTCTTTTTTGCTTTTGAAGGTCTTCCTTTTGGTCGTTGAATAACTGGCTCAAAGTATATATCGGATTCGTTCACAAGTTTAGCAATCATCGAAGTAGCAAGTTCTTGTTTACTTAGAGGCCACATCTGGTACTTTGAACGCAACTCATCAAGCAACACAAAAAAATTATTGTTACCATCACTAGACGAATCAATTTCCGGATTAAGAGATAATGCATCAATCCTCCAATGTGGGTGAATACTATCCAACGGAATTGTCTTTCCAAGACAACTAACTATCTTATGAGCACATGGAAGACCCATGGTCGCCATAAAATGACCCGTACAAGAAGTGACAGTACCTAAAAAAGAAAAAGAAAATTATAAAGGATAAAGTGAACTAAATTTATATAATAATGCGCAAGCATGATTCTAATAAACATTACCATCTTTAATTTTTTCATACTGCTTGTGTATCTCCTTCAATGCAAACTGAGATAAATGAGACAAAAGCTCTCTAAAAAGAGGCATGTTGCAGTTGTGAGGAACTCGAATCTTCTCACTTGCGAGTTTCACTTTGATCTCATTAAATTCATGCTCAACAGCTAAGCAAATTTTCTTTTTCACATCTAGAAAGCTTCCTGTAGATACTTGTAAATATAACTTGAGTTTAGCATGAGCACCTTCAGCTCTCGAGGACGAACGATTACCAAAATGTAAGTACTTTTCTGTCCAAGCACTAACAAATTTGTCTTTCCAAGGGAACCACGTGTCCTTTATATACACAATTGCATCTTTCTTACCACTATAAAATAACTCAAATTCTCTCCAATTTCTCTCAAACACAGATTCTGTTGTTGAATATACTAAATTATTCCAACTTAACATAAACATATCAAATTCTTCCGCACGTTCAAAATACCCTTTGCAATTTGAAAACACGTTCTTTTCAATATGCCAAACACACAAGAGACTTGTTGTGGTTGGAAACACATCTGTGATAGCATTCATTAGTGCTAATTCTCTGTCTGTCATAATCACAGAAGGTTGATTACTATCACCAAGATTCTTCTTAAAAACACTTAGTGCCCAAACATAATGATCTTTATCCTCTTTCTCCAAAAAAACAAATCCAGAATAAAAAGATGTATTGAAGCATGTAACTCCAATAATATCAAGAAGAGGCATGTTGTATCTATTGGTTTTGTATGTGCAATCCATCACAAATGTATTAGAAAAGACTTTGGATAATTTAATTGACAAAGGATGTGCAACGAACAAACCAGTTATATACCCTTCTGAATTATGTAGAATATCATGTGAAAACCCACCTTTTTTAAGTTCCTCAAATAAGAGACTAATGGATGATCGATTACCCAAATCATCCTTACGGAATTTTGCCTTCAAATTGTATATAGTTCTCGAGATTGCCGGAAGATTTGGGTTTTGCTGACGTAAAGTTGAAAGGATTTGTCTTGGAGGTATTCCAGAAAGGGACATCTTCTTTACAATTTGTACGTCATCTGGTTCTAATCGACGAAATGATGGATGTCCAGACATATCAGTAGATGGATCATGGTTATGTGTCAAATTTTTTACTTTGAATACCCATACACCATCACTTCCCTTTTTACCTGTAATCTGGAAGGGGCAGTCAGTCAAACGAGACCCGGTACTCTTTTTTCGCTTAGTTCCAGCACGCCGTTTATCTTGATACACTCCACTTAGATCACACTGCAAAGTGACATATTGGTCTTTTTTTGAATCGCGAATAGACAACCCGTATCCTTTTGCGTAATAAAATGCTCGTACACTCTTCAGTAAATCATCATTTGATTCGAATTTAGAAGTAGCCAAATATATTTCTTCACTTTGATTCATCGTACTTTGATCAATTGAAGTCATCTGTTAACAAAATTGTCATTGCATATTTACAACATTGACTAATTGCATATTAATGTGTATAAAGAATTCTTCTTCTTTTCAACTTTAACTATGTCTCATTACAAGTGCAAAACTTAAATAAGTTGAGATGTTATTTAATATCGTTTGTTACGAGTAAGTGCAGCTTTCATTGGTATAACATTGTTCTTAATTTCCAAAGCATATAAAATTAACTATTCGATCAGTCCTTATTTATCATTTTTATTAATGAAAAAGAAAAAGATTACAATACAATTCTTCATATACTTTACGAGTAATAATAAAGAATGTAGATGCTAGTACCTGTAACTTGGCATAAGTAATTGGCGAAGGTAGAATCGGGAATGGTAAACTGATGGCGGCTGCGTGTGACCCACCAAGAAAAAAACAAGTTATTGAAAGCTTTGTTAGTAAGGGTCTATTGTAAATATGAAATAAATAAAATGTAAGGGCAGGTATGTAATTTACTTTCCATTTTCTGTGGATGAATCATTTTTTTCCGTGGCTAAATCACCTCCCATAACAAACACAGGATCCGTGGTGTCCAAAGTAGAAGAAGTGATATTGCTGAGGTTTCCTTATACGCTATACAGGTTGAAGAACGGTGAGAAACTCGAAGACGTGTCCTTAAGTATCCCTGGAAAAGAGAAGACGTTTGAGAAGACGTTTGAAAAGAGAAGACGTTTGAGACTGATGAAACTCTAACCATAATACTAGACGACCTTGAATCAAAGGATTATAAATCAGGTTCGTGTCGTGCCGAGTGGGATAGGGAACTCAATGCTGTCTTTATCTCAGCCCAATTCGAACCTAAGCACTCCCCCGAATACCCGTCCCCTCGTATTTTCAAATCAATCCACAGCAGGATTAATTTAGGTAACCACGATTTGTACAAGACCACGTACCACTCTGAACTGAAAGATGGAGTCCTCATGCTTACTTTTCGCAAGAATCCTCAGAACGTGCCCCGTCAAGTTCCTTTAAAACATCACTTTACCATCTCTAAACCACTATTTAGTCGTTATTGTTACGCTATAAGCTTTTTTATTTATCTAATTGTATTTGTATGGTAGTGAACTTATTACTGAATTTTGCTCCCAAAGCTAATGTATGGTGTTAGTTTTAACCAACTTCGTATTTGTATGTGTTAAGCGTTCAAGGATGTTCTCTTTCTCGAATCAACAAAGTCGTGTAGGATGTTTTGCAGATCGAGTTTCGAATCCATTGTTCAAAGAGTTACATCCTTAATTATATGCAATGTTTTTTGTTTCCTATGTGTATTTGGTGTGGTTTTTGTTTTCTTCGCCTTATTTATTTCTTATAATGCACCATGTATATATACAACTTCCCAATAGTTAATTACAATTGTCAAGCGGTCTAAATGATTTTTTTTTTGCTGGACTACATTCATAACCCACATAACACGACCTGCGATATCCATACCCGACTAGCCGGGAGTTTATTAGGGTCGGGCATCAAGTAGGAGTTTTCAAAGTTCAAAACCCGCATAACCTGACCTGTCTAAGGCTTATTCGGGTCGACATACCCGACTAACGTCCTTACCCACCAGATAGAAAACGTTTAATTTACAAATTAATATGAGTAATATAATCTTACAATATACTAAAAACAAGAAAACGTAATAAAATGATAACATGTGGGCGTCACGGGTTCATATGGTTTTGCATCTTGTTTCATTTTCATTATGCTACATATATACATACAATTATGAAAGAGGTGTCTTTGAAGCAAACTATTCTACGGGTCTACATTTATTTATTCTTTATCAAATCCAAAATCGATACTATTACTAGTATTTGTAAATGGTGTTTAGTAAATGGTGTTTAAATAAAAAAGCGTACAAAATATATGCAACAAATTTTTGGCTAATTACTTTGCTTACCAACTAAATTTTTGTAAGTACTTAAGTTTGGTTCATTTTTGGCTAAACGCAATAATATCAACAGGAAAAGATCGACTAAACAATCAAAAAATAAATAAATAAATAAATAAATAAATAAATAAAATAAAAAAAATAAAATAAAAAAATTATATGTAGTGCTACGATGTGAGAGTTGTGCGAAATTAAATCGAATGATGAATCGGATAAATTATGTTGCAATTTGAGTAGATCTGCTTTGTGATTGTGAGTTTAGGTTTAAGTGTATCTGAATTAGTCTATGTTTTGTTAGCGATTAGACTGTATGATTTATGTCTGTGTTTGTGTGGTCGTGATGAACATGTACTATATTATGTGAGTTTAGGATGAAGCTCTATGATTGTGAGTTTAGGATTAATATAATTTGTGTTTTATAACAACAAATTATAGATATTTTAAACATCGATGACCAATCGCTAAACATGGCAAATTTAACTAAACCAAGCAAACAACATTAATAAATAGAGTATTTAAGAAACCTGGTTTGGAACGAAGACAATGACAAAAGACATATAGACTTTAACCTAATTCCATAGCTTTTATAACCCAAAATCCTTAATCTCCTCCTAATTTACTAAAAACCTGCGCATGTCCAAAAATGTGTGCACAGTGTGCGAGTTGTTCAATAAGAAAGAAATATACACGGGTTCATAAAAAATGGTTTGATTTTTGGTAAACCGCATTCAAACCATTAACAACAAAAAAACAACTCAAATAACATCTCTTAATAAGAAATAAACAAATTTCTTTACTTGGAAAATAGAGAGAATTGCATATATACCCTCTAAAACTCAAAAACTTGCATATTTCTCTAAAATACAAGTTTTCAATGCATGATGTACAATGCAAGTTAAGCATGTTTTGGGTATATATGCAAATATGCAAGTTTTAGTGAGTATTTATGCAATTGCCCCTAGAAAATATTAACAGATACAGATTTTTTAAAAACAAAACCAAATAAGTTATTTTTGTGTTTCACGAAAAAGAATAACACTCTGTTCCCGAGTTTATTTTTTGGAGTGAAAAGGAAAGGTTTGGGATGGTAACAAAAAAAATTTGTGTTCCTGAGATTTTTTAGGAGGGGTGAGGAAAGTAAAGGATAGTAAATTATATCAAAATTACTCTCTTAATTTACTTCCAAAATTGTGATGAAATGGAGTGATGTTGATTTTAAAGCTCTTTTTTTGTTACTTCCTTCTATTTTCTTTCCAACTCGGGAACACAAAATAAAAAAATAATTTCTTATTCCTCTCATCTTTACTTCACTCCTTTTTTTCCTCTCAATCTCTCTTCTTTCCGTTTTATACTCAGGAACAAAGTGTAAGAAAGATTTGAAGGGTGTGTGTTGAGCATAGAAAGACAACAAGGGTTATAGCCTTTTAAGTTTGAGTTGTGTAGGGTAAAAGATTGGTCATAAGATTGTGAGTTGGGCCGAATATAGTTGTTTTAATATTTTGTGGGCAAAAAGTGTGAGTCAAATCCGAAATTTCTTCACATATTCGTCTTTAAAAATTCATTTTGAACTACAATTTTACAAAATGGCGAGAAATGAACAATGGTTTGAGAAATAGAAACAAAATATGAAAATGTCGTTAAAGAGAAAGAAAAGTTTCTAATTGAATCCCGGTGAGCGAGCCGAACCAAGTATTCAAACTAAGATAAGTGTATGATCAATTTTTGCTCTTAGTAAATGAATAATGTCAAAGTGTATCTCTACTTCAAGACTTCCATTGTGCAGGCGGCGATCGAGCAATAAAAGGAAATAGACTAATCGTCTTTTCTTCCATTTTCATGTGGTTGAATCTTGAATAATCGCCTTTTGAATAATGTATGTAGTGCAATAGGAACAATATGAATATCGCTATTTAAGACTACCTGCTTATAATGAGAAAGTATCCATCAAGATAAGGTGTAATCATAGATAAACCTTTCAGGTGATTTCCTACACATCGGACAAGTTGCATTCAACTTAAGCCACTCGTCTACACAATCAGCATGAAAATAATGATTACATTCGGGGATTGTTCTTAATGCATCTCTAGGTTCATATCTAGTAAGACAGATTGGACAAGTGTCATAGTCGTCCTTTGGTAGTCTTCGACTCTCTCCAAGAATTGTTGTTTTGTAAGACTCAATTGTTGACGTATCTAATCCCGGTGAGGAATTTGATCGTTGAGAGAATGTAATAGCGAATGTATCAAGATTTTGATGCATAATCTCGGTGTATTCCCTTGCTTTTTT
>LBNU01033706.1:371997-399586 GCA_014162995.1 Artemisia annua
GTCCAGTTATAAGTCCCAATCGTGATTCATTACCATGCTAAATAGTGTGAATCACTTCAGTGATTGCTTTGGGGATGGACTGTTCCTGATGGAAGACACTCGCGAAGTGCCAGGATATAGGATGGTCTCAGTACCAATACGGTGGCACGGTGGCACTATGAAGGAACTAGAGTTGAGATGTTTTAACGCCTATTGTAGATCTTGTGGATTGAGGTAGAATGTGTGGAGTCACAAAGGAGCTCTAATGGTGAAAACTACTTGCTTTGGATATAACGCGCGGCTGAGTCACAAACTACCACTAAAATTTTATAAAAAATCAGCGAGTTTACACTGAAACGAAGCTTTAGCATAATGTACCATTGGAATAGACACAAATCACTAACTACTATGATTTAGCAAAAAGTTAATCGAGAATTTGTGTTGTTAATTTGATTTTTTTGATTGTGGGTTTTCACGATATAGGTATGCGGAGGAGTGCTAAGCATGGATTGATCATAGGCATTGGCATGTCGACATTTATATGTGTCCTTATAATGGCTATGGTACATTGCTTAAAAGGGCAACAAATTTGTGCGCACTTATGCAAACAACATACGAAATTTTACTAATCAAACAACATACCTGTGCACCATAAGAAATTTTGTTGACAATGTATGAGCAAGTGGACCTCAGATGTAGGATTGTTTTATTTTGCTTGTTACACGAGAGATCAAAGTCAGGGAACCCGCAAGCTGATGGCTGTCGATCACGGATACGAAAAAGAAAACGTACCTGAGGTCCGCTGGGACTACATGATGCCGGACGGCAATCATTGTCACCGGAAATAAATTTGGACAAGAACAAGAAGAATAAAATGGTTAAAGCTATCTTATCCATATGTTGCAAATTGTCATTCAAGTTGATTAAATAATTTAGCGATATATACATAAAAATGCCTCCTGAGACTTTTGGTTGCGATCATTTTTAGTCCCTGACTAGAAATGTACTTTTTGAGTTTATTGACTTTCGATTTTATACATCTCATTTAATTTATGTCTGACAACAATTGAATGGTAAATATAGATTGGGCGCAACATGCATTATTTCAAGTCATAGGTATGTTTGGCGAAACTAACTGTTGCTGGAACTGGAGATGGTGCTGGAGATGGTGCTGGTGCTGGAGATTATAAAAAGAGATTATTTTTATAAGCTACATGAAGTAACCTTTGGTTTTAAGAGATTATGGAAGATTATTTCTTTTTAAATCTCTTATAAGTTATGTCTGCCAAACAAAGATTATTTTTTAAGTAGCTTATTTTTTGGAAAAATAAGCATAATCTCTCAACAATCTTGTGTGCCAAACGTAAACGAACCATCATTTTGATTAAAGGTTGTAGTAAAGGGTCAAAACAGGTTCAATAAGGTTTTGATATACGGTTAAAAAAGTTTATTTTATTAATCATGTCAAAGTAGCTTAGTTAGTCAACTTTATTTCCTGTATAAATACTTTGTCCAAGATTTTGTGCTTTATCATCTGAAATACTTTGTCCATTCCTCACTTGTATTGTAATACTGTAACTCATTATGTCATAATAATACAATCATTTTCTCTCTACTGTTTGATTACAACTTAATTATCAAGGTTTTTCCTGCTCGAGTCATTTACTTTGTTGATATTGTTTATTAATCATGCCAAACTCAAGTTGGAGCTCCTATGAATTATTGTTCAAAAAGAGTTAGCGATCTTCATCTCCTTTAGTCATTCACTTCGTTGCGTGAATATGCAATTACAACAATTCATCTGTTTGAAGTACAAATAGCTCTTGCTCACCTTTAAATATTGTAGACTTAGAATGAGTTGGCTTTTTATTAATATTAGAGATAATTAATAATTTTGAAGACTAAATATTGTTTGAGACGTATTATTGGTGAGACTATGAAAATACCATTTTTAGTTTATAAGTCTAGAATTAGATTATTAATTATTAATAATTTCTAATGCTATTGGCCAGTCAACTTTTGTAACATTAATAGATTAATTACTTTATTATTACAAAAGAAAATGAAAAGGTGATCTTTTGAAAATACGTCATTACTTATACTCTTGTAAGCCTTTTTACGAGGAAATGTGAAGAAATTATCATAATTTTTTACCTTTAATTCTTGGCATTATTACATTACTCACGTCATATTTGAATGATAGAAATACCATAATATAAGTTTAAGTTTCATTTGAATGATAGAAATATCATAACATTTAAGTTTCATTAGTTATCTACTCTTGCAAAGAAAGTATAAGATAGATTTAAGACCTTATTTATTCACAATACTTGCATCAAAAGTCAATGGCAAAATAAAAACCATGGGGTTAAGCATTTAAATTTAAGCCATTAATTACTCTAAAACTAAACTTTTTATAAATAGATTAGATAGATAGATGTATTGAAATAAATATCACACGTTAATATTTGTTGAAATCTTATATGCGTTTTTTTTTTCCCGCTTATAAACACAAAATACATACATTAGACGCGCCTTTGGTGATATGTGTATCCTGGTGATAGCCAAACTAAGTGTTCTAATTAAGATATGTGAATGATAAAAATGTATGTAGTGGTTTCTAATAGAAGGCAAAGATCTAGTAATGACTGAATGGTAGTGCCCTTAAATGATGAAACAACATGAATACCGTTATTTGAAAGTTGAAACTACCTGTTTATGCGAAAGTATCCATCAAGCTAAGGTGTAATCATAGATAAACCTTTCAGGTGATTTCCTACACATCGGACAAGTTGCATTCAACTTAAGCCACTCGTCTACACAATCAGCATGAAAATAGTGATTACATTCGGGGATTGTTCTTAATGCATCTCTAGGTTCATATTTTGTAAGACATATTGGACAAGTGTCATAGTCGTCTTTAGGTAGTCTTCGACTCTCTCCAAGAATTGTTGTTTTGTAAGACTCAATTGTTGATGTATCTAATCCCGGTGAGGAATTTGNTAAGCATTTAAATTTAAGCCATTAATTACTCTAAAACTAAACTTTTTATAAATAGATTAGATAGATAGATGTATTGAAATAAATATCACACGTTAATATTTGTTGAAATCTTATATGCGTTTTTTTTTTCCCGCTTATAAACACAAAATACATACATTAGACGCGCCTTTGGTGATATGTGTATCCTGGTGATAGCCAAACTAAGTGTTCTAATTAAGATATGTGAATGATAAAAATGTATGTAGTGGTTTCTAATAGAAGGCAAAGATCTAGTAATGACTGAATGGTAGTGCCCTTAAATGATGAAACAACATGAATACCGTTATTTGAAAGTTGAAACTACCTGTTTATGCGAAAGTATCCATCAAGCTAAGGTGTAATCATAGATAAACCTTTCAGGTGATTTCCTACACATCGGACAAGTTGCATTCAACTTAAGCCACTCGTCTACACAATCAGCATGAAAATAGTGATTACATTCGGGGATTGTTCTTAATGCATCTCTAGGTTCATATTTTGTAAGACATATTGGACAAGTGTCATAGTCGTCTTTAGGTAGTCTTCGACTCTCTCCAAGAATTGTTGTTTTGTAAGACTCAATTGTTGATGTATCTAATCCCGGTGAGGAATTTGGTCGTTGAGAGAATGTAATAGATAATGTATCAATATGTTGATGCATACTCTCAGTGTATTCCCTTGCTTTTTTTGCAATGTACCATACCACTATAAGGACACATATAAATATCAATATGCCAATGCCTACAATCATTCCATGCTTAGTACTCTTCCGCATACCTATATCTGAAAAATCCACAATCAACAAAAATCAAATTAATAGTAGTTAGTGATTTGTGTCTATTCCAATGGTACATTATGCTAAAGCTTCGTTTCAGTTAAACTCGCTGATTTTTTATAAAATTTTAGTGTAGTTTGTGACTCACCGCCGTTATATCCAAAGCAAGTAGTTTCACCATTAGAGCTTCCTTTGACTCCACACATTCTACCCTCAATCTCACAAGATCTACAATATGGCGTAAACCACATCAACTCTAGTTCCTCCATAGTGCCACCGTGCCACCGTATTGGTACTGAGACCATCCCTATATCCTGGCACTTCGCGAGTGTCTTTCCATCAGGAATCAGTCCATCCCCCAAAGCAATCACTGAGTGATTCACACTATTTAGGCATGGTAATGACATCACATGGAACTTATAACTAGACTGTATCCAGGTACAATTGTAAAACCTATAACTCTGCATGCTTCTAAAATCGAAAGGTGTTCCTGTTATATTAAAATCGCCAATGCTATTTGATCGGCAGAATTCAGGGTCAATGTAGATGATCTGCAAATCAAAATGCTAGTAACATGTAAATAATAAGTATTTTAGTGCATGGAGTGTCTTATGATCATGCAAGAAATTATATCTATGGTTTTGCATCAACTATATTTATAAATTAGAGTAAAATACAGATGTAAAAAGTTGTGCATATGTTAGGCAATGCACAACCTTTTTAAGCTGACACGTTAGTGTGTCGCTTTAAAAAGTTGTGCATCTGTAGGGTGTGATCCACAACCTTTTTAAGCTGACACGTTATTGTGTCACCTTAAAAGGTTGTGCGCACTTATTCAAACAACATACGAAAGTTTACTAATCAAACAACATACCTGTGCCCCATACGAAATTTTGTTCACGATGTATGAGCGAGTGGACGTCAGGTGTAGGATTGTTTTATTTTGCTGGTTACACGAGAGATCAAAACCAGGAAAGCCGCAAGCGGATGGCTGTCGATCACGGATACGAAAAGGAAACCGTACCTGAGGTCCGGTAGGACTACATAATGCCGGACGACAGTCGTCATTAGTGTCACCGGAGATAGATTTGGACAAGGACAAAAAGAATAAAATTGTTAAAGCTATCTTATCCATATGCTGCAAATTGTCATTCAAGTTGATGGAATAATTTAGTGATATATACATAAAATATGCCTCTTGTGACTTTTGGTTGCGATCATTTTTAGTCCCTGACTAGAAATGTACTTTTTTGAGTTTAATGACTTTCGATTTTATACATCTCATTTAATTTGTGGCTGACAACAATTGAATGGTAAATATATATTGGATGCATGCATTTATTTGTAGCGGTTGGTAACTTGGTAGTATATATGGGTGGGGAGGGTTCTTTTCAAAATTTATTTAAATCACAAGACTTACAGAACTTTTTTATATCATTGTATGAGTGAATTAAAAGACAAGATTAAAAGTGTTAAAATTATAATTACACAAAAGATAGAGGTATTATTTTGCCAAGGCCGAAAGAATATAATAGGTAATGCACATTAACGAAACTTAAAACCGTCTTAAATTAGAATTGATCTCTCTCTCACTTCTAACTTCAAACATCTATTTTCTCTACCAATCAAACATAACCGTAATCCTAAAGTTAGTCGCCCCCAAAATAAATCCTCCTTCTAACATGTAGTTTTTACAACAATTTGTAGGTACTTCATCAGGTTACCATCAACCCCTCTCGTTCATCTCTCCCAACCACGCATTTGGGTTGTGAATTCATCCAGGTTTAATTTTACTAGTTTTGGTTTCAATCAAAACACAACAACATAGAATCATCAAACACATCTTGCAACAAAGTTTTAGGCGGGCACATAATGAATTTCATGAGAAATTTTAAGCACGCATGTTTTAAAAGACGTGTACATATGTTTTTGAAAAGAGTGCACATGTATATTCAACCTGATACTTTTATTTTTGAATTGTGTTTCATTTTATATCAAATTTGGTATATGACATTTATGTTTTTGGTTTGATGCAAATTTAGAGATCATATGTATATGTTTTTTATTTTAAAGCTAAAGAATGTACACTAAAAATATGCGCATAATTTCCTTCTTAGGCCAAAAACATGCAATGTTTTAATAATTGTACAATATAAACGCATGTAAATTTACCTTTATTTAAAACACATATGCACCCAATTATTATTATTATTATTATTATTATTATTATTATTATTATTATTATTATTATTATTATTATTATTATTATTATTATTATTATTATTATTATTTTTATTTTATTATTATTATTATTATTATTATTATTATTATTATTATTAACGTGAATGCTGAAAAAATTTTAAAACTAAAAAAAATATTTAATTACAAAACTCAAAGGATTTTAAAAAGCGTTTTTATTAAAAAAATCGAAAAAAAAAGTAAAAATATGTTTTACTATTATATTATTTTGAATTAATATAATAATGTTAATATATTTTTTTAATATAAAAAAATTTGATTGGTCTAATAGGATTTATGTAAGCTATGTTAATAAAATGAGTTTAAAAAGAACCCTCTCCTTATATCCTTATTTTATTTTTATTTTTTATTTTTATTTTTTATTATAAAAAAAGGATGAGCAACATTTTTTGAAAGCTTAAAAACTTAAAAAAAAAAAAAAAAAAAAAAAAAAAATGAGTAAAGTAGTTTGATAAAATACTCTTCTAGTGTTTAGTGGTTTTAAATTTGAACTGTTTTGTTAATCATTCAATTATATTTAATTAACAAGTTATAATGCACGCGCACACACGTTTTTTTTTTTTTTTTTTTTTTTTTTTTTTTTTTTTTTTTTTTTTTTTTTTTTTTTTTTTTTTTTTTTTTTTTTTTTTTTTTTAAGTTTCTTGATGGATATATTTTTATTTTATTATTTATTTAAAAACAAATAATTTAATATTTGTTTTGTTTGATTTATGAGTTTTAATTATAGTTTTTTATTATTAAAGATAATTATTTAAAAAGTTTAATCCTATTATAAGTTGCATCTTATTAATATTTTTTGTATTTATCTTCTACTTGTGTAGTGTATCAACAAAACGAATTTATAAATTTATAATTAAAAAATAATAATTAAAATATTCCTAGTAAGGAAATAATCTTTTTTAAAGTCCCCATTCGGGGTTTTGTTTTATTATATAAAAGATTTATGTATATAATACAACCAATTTCAGCAGTTACAATTTGTAAAAGAAGATTCAGGTTTTTGTTAATCATTCAATCACGCAAATGTTGAAGACATTGATAAACAAGTTTTGTAAGAGTGTAATATTTTGTTTTGCGCTTTTATGTTATACCAATCGCTTACTAATTTTTCTTTTATATATGCTTCATATTCATCTTAATCCTCATCCCTACATTTTAACTACAATATCATAACTATAATTATTTGTCGTTATAAACTCTCGTGGCTATGCACCAGTTAGTTGACTGATATGATTATATATAAAGAAACTGAAAGCTAAATGTTGTTATCGTACATATTTTTTTCGTGCATTGTTATTGTATCAAATATAAGGCAACTTTTTTTTTTTAATCCTATTTCGATACGTTTACTCAAGGTGTTCCACTTTTTTTTTGAGCAAAGGTGTTCCACTTTGATTCAGTACTTTGCATGATTTTTTTTCTTTCTTAAATTGAAAGCAAAGAAACATAAAGATAAACAAGAGAAAGAGAGGTGACTTATGGGTGTTATAATTGATATGGATTGGACCTAGCTAGTTGGGCGTAAATGAAAGGTGATAGATGTTAGCATTGTTTGGTGAATGTGGGGTTTTTGGTTGTAGTCGTTGTTCGTCAGGGACGGAGGCAGGGTCAATGGCGGAGCTTGAAAGATTCTTGTGGGAGGGCCAAAAGAATTCAAAGTCTTTTATGGGAGGGCTAAGTTTTAAAAACAAAATTTTTACACATGAAAAACAAATAATTGTACAATAGTGGTCCAAAGTTAGGGGAGCCACCACCCTCCTTTGCCCCTTCATAGCTCCGCCCATGGCAGGGTGGGTCTCGGGTGGTTTTGGAATACCCACGAGATTTTGCAACTTAGTTTTAATTTTTGGTAAAAATCTCAATTTTTCGTAAATGCACCCGTTTCATAAAAAAAATGAGTTTCTAGTTTTGTATATTTTTTTATAAATGCACCTGGTCAATACGTCTCCTGGTTCCGTCCTTGTAATGGTGGTCCGCCGGTGGGTATTGGCTCGATCAGTGTTTATGAACAGTTTGTAGGCCTTGTACGTCGAGTGTGTGGCTCATGTATTGACTGTTCGTCGTGAGGTATCCAAACTACGAAAGTTGTATCAAACAATTTTAGCAAAATTAGTAAATGCAGTATTACTAGTTGCCATGAAACACGTGATCAACTAGCTTTATTGACAGGAAAAATAATGGAGTAGATGGTAGTCTTGATTAGTAGGGTTCCAAAAATTGAAGGATTGACTTATGTAGTTCCATTAATTAATAGCTAGATAGAAAGATACCTTTCATTCCGTGAGGATAGTTTTTGAGTATTCATGACTTGACGTGACCATTTTTGTTTTGTATCTCGTGGAACTGGTTGGTGGTTGCTAGTGTATATCGAAACTAAAATTATAGATAGGCCTAATATCGTATCAAAATGCCTCTCCTTCGTGAAATTTTCTTTACGGTTCTTTCATTAATGTCACTGAAGAAAAATAATTGTAAAACATGAAAGAACATGTGCTTCGCAACTTAATCCTTAGAAGACACGACTTTAATAGCCAAATACTCGTGACGACATATACTTGTGTTCAATGTAACTCGTTTTATTGTAAAGATTGTGTTTTAATGCCAGGTTTTGTAGAAAAAGTTTGTGAAGTTGCTAAAATTTTCTTAGTTAAACCAAAATAAGTTGGCGAATCAACCTAATATGAATAATTTACTTCGTCACCTAACGTTTTTGTCTCGTCCATTTTGTTACATTCACAATTTTGGAATCGTAGTTTTATAGTCACATACACCATGCAAAAACATATAATAAATAGGGCATGTTGCAAATTTTATAATTCAAGTGACGCAAGTGGGCCTCTTGTGCTGACTTAATTACCAGCATGCAAATTTGGTTTAGGTCGCAAAATCTTTGCTAAAACACAAATGGACAAAGGGTGTTTGTTCCTAACTAATTGGTCATCTTTTCGCTTTTCGACCTTTCCTACTTTGTAAAATATACACAAATTCTCTTAGATAAAAAGGTAATAAAAGACTTTTTGTATTTCAAATAAGCGATGTTGAAAAAAAGAAGCCGACCTTGATCGTATTTGTGTTTCTATTCTTTAATTCGGCCTCGTATTGTTTAGCACTTATTTTTTATTGTACGTGTGACGGCGTCACCACTAATTTGTAAGAGATAGTCAAGTAAAATAGTTGAAATGAAACCTCTGGTTACTAATGGAGAAACAACATATCTAATCCCGTTGAAGCGAAATATGATTTGAGTAATACGGTAATACCAGTGTATGATTCGGTGTTTTGTCTTAAATTGCTTAACTATGTTTTCTTTCAACAGAATAACAAGTATCAAATATATTTACAAACTCATACATAAACACAAATATTAGTGGATCAAAAATAGTTAATAATGACTGAAAATTAGTAACTTTTTCGCTTTATTAATTTATCGCTTTTCTTACTTAAATGCCGTGTTAATAACTCAAACTTATATTAAGTTGAACAAAGTGACACGGTTCTGATTTTATCACCTAATTAAGAGAACACTAATACCCATTTTTGACTCTTTTTCAACATGGGAAACATTAAACAAAGGGAAATTTTCCAAACACGAGTTAGATAATAAGACAGAAAGACCGCAATCTTGTACAATTGTGTCCCTCCCGTCAAACTAAAACTTACTTTAATCACCTATAATTTGACATGAAATCAGTACACGTTAAATAAAAAAGGTCTTCTCTGTTTAAGTTATTCGTGAGGACGAGTCTTTCACTTAGATGCATGCGATTTGACTAGTGGATTCTCGTGACCGTTTCCATTCCTTTTATAGTGTCCTCTCATTAACATGTTTATCTAGTGAGGTTTAAGCACGAGATCTCTTGTGAGGACATCTTGATCAAAATGACTTCAAATCGTATACAAATTTCCTTAGGTCCATTTAGAATGTATAAAGAAATGAAAGCTACCATTACTAGTTGTGACTTACCACTTGTTTATTAATTAGTTGTTGCCTCATGTTGGCTACAATGTTACTTGATCGATTCGCTTTGTTAGCTAATCAAGATATTTGTTCAATATATGCACAAGTTACTCTTGTCAATTGTCATGTTATTTGTCTCACCATTTTGGTTTACTTGTTGTGGGCTCTTCTTATTTGTCTCACTTTTAGTTTAATAGACTTCATATTTTGTTACTTAATCATCACTTGTAATACGTGAATATGTTGTCATGGCTAAGTCATCTTTTTCTTTGTACTTCCTTTTTCTACTTGCTAGTTTCAAACATGTAATCACAACTTTCTAATTAACTTGTTAAATTAAATGCTCTCTTAGATAGTGTCCCCTACTCTACTTGAGAGTGACAAAGGAACGTACGAATTAAATGACTGAACTAGTCAAAACGTCCAAAATAATTTCCACGATGTTCAGTCCCTATCAACTGTAATTTCAAAAAATCATTATTAACAAATCATCTTGACGTAGAAGAACCGGTCAACAAATAAGAAACTTTTACGACATGATTCGATATGCACGACGATACCAATTATTGTTGCTATGCAAAAAGCATTGTATGAAGAATATAAATCTGGCATACTGACGATTGGCTTATGATGAAGACTTATTTACGCAATGATGTTCTAACAAGAGGTTTAGTCGTTAGTCACTCTGATATTTCACAAGATGTCTCAAGTTAAATTCTTGTTAGTTCCACATCTTGGGGTGATCAGAAAAATTATCAGAAATAGTCAAGGATACTTAGATTAAACCGCATGCATGTGAATCAAAACGCCCACCCCGAATAACCTAAACATGTGAAAACTCATCCATTACGCAACGACAAATTAAACCGACGACTATATAACTAAATGTCGTAACAAATGAATGCATTGATATGTTATACAATACGACGATATAAATAGATGTAATCATACGTATGGAAACATGGAATCATGGAATCGGTGGTATGGTCCAACTACCAAGTAACAAATGCCTAAACAACATACAACGAGACAAAATTGATCCTCTCATGAGAACCCACAAAGTAAGACGAGTAGGTATTGCTAGTTTTTCTATATATTGAACGTGTGTGACATAATTTCCATGTCTTTATTATGCAAATTAAAGCGTTTAATAAGTAGTTGTTTGTTACGACCCAAGAGGAAGGCCGACCCAAAAGGGTCACATCTATTCAAGTTTGGCATAAAGATTATTTTGTGATAGTTATCTATCATTGTGTGTTTAGGACGTGTAGGTGTTAAAGTGAGATAAGTGCCACAATAGGTGTGAAAGTGGGATAAGTACCAAAGTAGGTAGTTGTCTTGGATAATTGTTTGAGTCGTTTTAGAATAAGTGTTCGTGTTTATAAAGGATTATCTCATAGTGTCTATTTAGGCAATTGCAATCAATAAAATCGTTTAAGCTTTGTCAAATAAAAATATATATGGTCTTCTTCTTCTCTTCTTAAGGAGCTCGCATCACGTTTGAAGGGGTGCTACTATCGATACAACCTTAATGGGTCGTATCATTGTTGTTACACAACATTATTTTTTGTGATGAGAAATTCTGAGACTTCATACCTTGACATTAAGTTTTGTATCGTACAACTATAAGCTTCGTTATAAAAAAGGGAAAGATAAATTCGGCTTCAACTAGTTTTATCAAACATATTTTCGTTTATATATATGATTGAACATACAATGCTTAAAGTACAAACATAAAAGATTCTTAATTAAAATTGATATTTGCATTAAGAATTACTCCTTTCGTCCCAAAATTATTGTCCCATTTTGAGTTTTTCGGTCTTTACTTTTCAACTTTGACCTTAAGTATTTTTGTTTGTATTACATAATAATTGATACAAAATATATGAAAGAAATGAGTTTTAAATGTATTTTCATTTGGTATAATTTTATCAAAAATTGTATAACACAAACAAAAATATTTATAGTCAAAGTTGATAAAGAAAGACCGAAAAAGTCAATAGGGGACAATAATTTTGAAACGGAGGTAGTAATTGTTATAGCCGTCTACATTAAAATTTGGAGCATAAAAAGATGTAACAAATTAATTGTTACAATCGGCCTCAGTTGAAACAATATAACCACAATAGTGAAGAGTGAAATTTCAATATTATATTAAAATTCGTCTCTTAAGCTTATTTAATCAGTCATCCACATTGTTCGATTTAGCATCTCGTTTCTTCCATTCCTTTAAGCTTGTTGGATCGATCTTGTTTTAAACTATTACCAACTGAAACACGCTTGAAGTAATTTGACAAGGTTGAAGTGCACAATATAAACTATGGAGAGTTGTATGTTTTCTTAGAAGTCATATGATGAAACATAGAGTGAATGACGACCAAGAACCGGTAACTCAGTTAATGTTGTCATGGAAGTATGACGCCTTTAAAGTGATACGTATTGACCAAGGCTTCCTTTGCAATCTGGTGTAGTAAACAAGACTTCCCTTGTAATTGATTGACTTGGTCAAAGAGGGTGATAACTTTGCATTTTACTTTAATATTTTGAAGAAATATCTTCACAAGTAATTTGGGTAAAAAAGGGCAGCGGTAACTTGAAAGAGAATGCGGAATAAAACATAAGTCCATATAATTTAGGGTAACAATCTAGGATTGGATTATATGATGTATAAAAATTTCGAACGCGTTGTGCACACGCTTCGCAATAAAAGGTGGAGTTGATATGCATAATCTCTTTTTTGATATGAGCACACAACTGTACAAGCATGAATCATACAAAGAAAGATTTAAGTGTGGTAAAAAAATTTTGATGCATAAAGAGGTGTGTCCCAATAAAAAAAAATTGAGTGCAAATCAATTCCCCATAAATTTTAACATCGTTTCGCAGTCCTATGCATGTGTTTCACAATTATAATCGTCTTTTAGATATCCACAAAAGGTTTTGGCGACAAAAAAATAACACGATCAATTATAATTACCAGTCACGTCGTTTGGGTTAACTCCATGCTGTTATGTTATATAAACTAACAAACCGTTACTTCTCACTTTTAAAAATCATCATCGTCCTTCCCCTCCTCCTCCTATTCCAACAAATCTTATGCAAAGTTTAACCAATGACGTCATCCTCTACCTCTTATTCGAACAAAACACCATCACAAACAACAATAAAAGAATTCCATCACCACCACCACCATCAGTGGTGCTTATCATCCACACAAGCACAAAATATAAGCCCATACGCAGGCGTCTCCCAAGAAATTTTGCAAAAGTGCAACATAGGCAAAAATGCCATAAATTTGCTTTTGATTGAGCAGTGCAGATAAAACTGTCAAAACTAAAAACCAAAAAGATAAAGATGCTATATAAGCATTAATCGAAGCAAGAGATAGTCGGGAAGATGCTATCCACAACTTGATCAAAGCAATAGAAAGAAGAAACAAGAAATATTAACGCGGGACGATTAATAATGGCACAAACAAAGAGGATTTACGATCCTTACTCTTTGATTACCAATCGTCTTTTGTAATCTTATGAATACATTTATATAATATTAATGGATTTTTATTTTTTGTGTTAAATATTTGCATAATTTTGTGTTTTAAATATTTGCATGAAACTTTTTCAACATTAGGATGTTTATAAGCTTCGTAATGATATCACAACAAAAGTGGATTTTGGATTAGGCACTTATTCTGTTTAGGTAGTAGAAAAAGAGAGATTCGTTTCGTAATTCTTCCTTAATACTTCGTAATGATGTAGGTCTAGAAGTATATAGTTTTGGTAATGTTATGCTAGTGTGTAGAGGCTAATATGGTAGTTGTGTGCATTGTCGGACCTTTATTATCTATTAAATATATTAAAGTACATAATGATATGGGTAATCGATCTTGGCATTTAGATAAAAGTCGTAGTTTTAATTAGGCATTTAGCAATATGCTACAAAGTTAAGTTAGGTTAGAGATAAGTGTAATATTGGATGTTGTTTTTGCAAATTTCCCAAACTTTATTTAACAAGTGACTTAACGAAATTGGTATTTACTCCCTCTTTCCCAAATTAGTTTTCTCCCGACAGAAAAACACACAAACTTAAAAAAACATAATTATTATTGTTCTCGATCTCTTTCTTATTTTTATTTTTTTAGCATAATGGTAGTTTTACGGTTAACTAATTAATTAATGTATTCTTTAAAGTTTTTAATAATTTTCAAGGAAGGTAATATGGTAAATTCGATAAAACTTTTTTTTATCTATTTTTAGTAGTGAACAATTAAATTGGGATATTACAAAAAGTAAATATGAACTATTGATTTGGAATGAAGGAGTATTAGTTTAGGGAAATGATTTGCACATTTTTTTTTATTGGGACATACAAGCATGTGTATTAAAATGTTATATTGTGGATGCACATTGCTTTAACTGGTTGTACATATGAGTGTCCCAATCAAAAAATAGAATGTGCAAATCATCTCCTATTAGTTTAACCGTAACTTTACTTTTATATTAAAAAGTATATTTAGTGGTATGATTAGCAAAACACTTTTAGGGTGCGTTTGGTTCGTAGAATATTTTTGAAGGAATTGTAATATTTGGAATGAATTGTAATTCAAAGAATTGGAATGTGTTGGAATTGTAATCTGTTAGAATTGTAATTGATGAAATCTATCATTGTGTTTGGTTGACTCGCAACGTAATGTAACTCAGAAAATAATAATAATAATAATAATAATAATAATAATAATAATAATAATAATAATAATAATAATAATAATAATAATAATAATAATAATAATAATAATAATAATAATACCTCCGTCCCAAAATTATTGTCCATGTTTGACTTTTTCACTGCGTTCCCGAGTTTTAATTTTGAAAGAAGAGAAAAGAAGTGGGAAGAAAACGAAATAAATTTGTGTTCCAGAGTTTTTCCAGGAGAGAAGAGAGAAGAAGAGGAGAGGAAATTTGATTATATTTCTCTCCAAAAATTTCTTCCCAAAAGTGGGATGATTTGGGAGGAAAGTATAAACTTTTTAATTAAACAATGACTTAAATACCCAAGAATAAAACATAAATTTTGTATGTGACAAAGGGTATAATTATAAAATCATCGGTTTTCTCTTCTTTTCTCTCTCAACTCGGGAACATGGTGTAAAAAAACAAATTACATTACTCTCCTCTTCTTTTCTGTCCAATTTTATCTCTTCTCTTCTTCTCTTTCATATTAAAACTCGGGAACAGAGTGTTTAAGTTTTTCCTTCTCAACTTTGATCTTAAATATTTGTGTTTGTATTATATAATACTTGATATAAATTTATACCAATGAAAATACATTTAAAATGTAATGCACTCATATATTTTGCATCAAGTATTACCTAACACAAGCAAAAATACATAATGTCAAAGTTGAAAAGGATAGACCGAAAAAGTCAAATGTGGACAATAATTTTGGGACGGAGGGAGTAATATTTTATAAATACTGATGCTTTGAATTATAAAATACTGAATTACAACGTAATTAAAAACTTTCCATCCAACTTGCTATGTAATCTGAATTCCTCCCTTGTTGTAATTAGAAAGATTGAATTACAATTATATTGCAAACCAAACAGCCTACGTAATGTAATTTGAATTACAATTATAACCATTATGCAAACCAAACACATTACGTAAGGTAATCAAATTACAATTACATCAAATTACGTCCGATTACAACGAACCAAACGGGGCCTTAGTTTAATTTAATCAGCACTAGCTAGACAAAAAGGGGTTACTTTTAGTTAAGGATCGGATCAAATTCGTAATTAACTCTAGCTTTTTTGACCAGGTTTTCAGTAAGTCATCTTTTCTTTTGTATTTCCTTTTTTCCACTGCTAGTTTCAAACATGTAATCGATCACAACATTCAAATTAACTTGTTAAATACTCTCTAGGTATATAGTGACCACTACTCTAATTGAGAGTGACAAAGGTGCGTGCGACATAAATAACCGAACTAGTCAAAACGTTTATAATAATTTCCATCTTCAATCTCTATCAACTTTCAAAAAATCGTCTTGATGAAGAAGAACCAGTCAACTAACAAATAAAAAACCGTCACGGGATATGCACGACGTACCAATTATTGTTGCTATGCAGAAAGGATTGCATACATGAATAATATAAATCAAGCATACTAACAAACGATTAGCTTTTTTATGAAGACTTATTCATGCAACGACAAATTGTACCGACGACTCTATATAACTAAATGTCGTAACAAATGTATGCATTGATCGATATGTTATACAATACGACGATATAAATAGATGTAAGCATATATATGGAAATACGGAATCATGGAATCGGTCGTATGGTCCAACAACCAAACAACTTACATCGAGACAAAATCGAGCCTCTCGATCATGTGAACCCACAAAATATGACGAGTAGGTATTGCATAGTTTTTCTATTGAACGTGTGTGACATAATTTCCATGTCCTTATTATGCAAATTAAATCGTATAATAAGTAGTTGTTGCCATACAACATTATTAATTTGTGATGAAAATGTGTGAGACTTCATAGTTCATACCATGTTGACTATATGTACCGTGTGCGGTAACTTTTGTATCGCACAACTATAAGCTAGATTCTTCATGATCTAAAAAAAGATTAATCGTAGTTTTCATAGATTTCGGCTTCGACTAGTTTTATCACACAGACTTTCGTTTAAGTATTTGATTCAACATACGATGCTTTAGAGTACAAACATAAAATAGAGACAAATGAGACAACATTGTGGGAGAATAGGATACAAACAAGGTGCCTTGTAAGTACCATCAAATAAATTAATGCGAGTACAGTCGGTGAATACTCCATAACGGATGTCTTGATGATACTATACGCGAATAATTATATAGTGTTATCATTTACAAATATAAGCATAATTAAAAATATATTAAAAAAAAAAAAAAAAAAAAAAAAAAAAAAAAAAAAAAAAAAAAAAAAAAAAAAAAAAAAAAAAAAAAAAAAAAAAAAAAAAAGGTTTTTGTCTATATGATTATGTGCAGGCATGATGCTGCAGTAAATGGAACATGAGTATCTTGTATGCGAACTTATGGACAAAAATCTAAAATGTTGTGGTTTTTTTTATAGGGTTTTTATAACCATAGCTCTTATGTTAATAGTTGAGTTTGTAAAAACATTTTAGATAGAAACTCACTTTATATTAGTGTATGCAATGATCTAACTGTTAGATTTTTTTTATTAAATTATTTATTAATTATCTTTTTAATTTATTAACAAACTAAGTTATATGTTTCCGTAATATTATTTGGATTTCATTCAAGTTCAAAACATTTTACTCGTTAGTTAATAAATATATTTTAATAGTTAATGCAAATTTATTGAAAAAATAATTCATAAAGCACATGTCTTGATCTATACTATAGTATAAAGATTAGTCATGTTATCTATAAATACTAATAATATATGCTTCCCCCACACATCACATGCATTAGTTGAAAGGTTCTAACAACTCCCATATTTTCCTCTCCAAATTCATATGCTCATCACTACTATAAACAAAAGTTAAGTGTTTTAAAACCAAGAAACTAAAACACTCTTTGTAACACATAAAAGAAAGCAAAGGGGACTGAAGACAAGTTTCTATACTTTTGGCACCAAGAAATGGGAAACTGTATGGAAACATGCATTCAAAGAGAACCAACACAGCAAGATGAAGAGAACACGAAATCGCAGCATCAACATGGGCAACAAGAGAAACAAGAATATGAGAAAACAAGTGGTGATGATACTTTCAGCAAAGAAAGTAGCACAATGAAGGTAAAACTTGTATTAACAAAAGATGAGTTACAATGGTTATTACTTCAGTTAAAGAAGGATCAAGGTCGGAAACTCGAAGAAGTGTTAGGGGAGATTGAAAAAAGTAGATTAAGAGGAGAAAATGTTACAAAGTGGAAACCTTGTTTAGAGAGTATTATGGAGAGTCCTGAAGTTCATCATCACATGGATAGATGATCACTATAAATATAAAAATTTACCTTTTTACGCATGTTTTTTATTACCTTAATTTGGTCATGCTGAGATTTGTAATTTATCCTACGTGCACTTTGCATTGATTCCATTTCATATATATATTTGGATGGTTGAAGGTCAAATTTTATTTATCTTTAGCTTTAGATCTTTATATTTTGATTAACTATAGTTAACCAAAAGAATCAGTAGAAAATCCATGAAAACATTTGTCTGTTGTTTATGAGTTGCAACTTACTTTATTGCTTCGGATCTTATATAACTGCTAATTCGGTGTGTTAAAAATCTTTATTTATCCTGCCAAAATTAACTATTTGATTGATTTTTTTTGACCCGTTTAAAGGACATATGATTGTTTTTGTAACACAAACAAATATATTTAAGGTTAAAGTTGAAGAGAAAAGACTTAAAAAAATAATAATGGACACTTAATGCGGGACGAAGGTATTACGAGTAACAGTTAGTAGCGTTTTCAAGCGATGAACGTTGTGATTTAAATATTCGTTTGGCAAGGTGCCACTAGGATTTTTCCTCTTTTTTTAACAGTCCAAAAAGAAACATTAAATGATATATGAACCTTTGATGATGATACAAAATTACTGACATACCGTCCACAATACTTTATTATTTATTTAAAGAATTTTCTATTCAAATGTATATAGAATTTTTTACGTCATTTTACATTACTATAATTACATCTACATATTTATGCTTTTATAGAAAAAATACAATTACTGCTCACCGACAACTACTACTTTTAACAGACACAACCAACAACAACAAAACATGATCTCAATGAAATGTCGTTAAATACAACTCAGTTGCCACATTTTTAAGAAGTCCATGCCAATCTCTTAACAAATTAAAATATACTCGTATTAAACATTACTTGATCAAACAAACTAGACAAATGCTTGCGCAAAACGACTATGTATAACGACACATAATTATACTTGCAAAATCGTGATATCGATTTGACTCTTGATGCAAAGCGTGTGTTTTTTAAAATACAAAGTGTGTTTTTTATTTTCTCTTTTTTTTTAAAAAGTAATATAGCATGTGATTTTAAAAAAGTTGTCAACTTTAGAATTGATCAAATTTTTTAAAATTAATATACCACATCACCCACCGCCATCCACCATCACGCCACCCACCACCACATACCACCGCAACCACCCCCACCGCCACATGGCGGCGGGTGGCTGTGGGTGGCGGGGGTGATAGTGGGTGGTGTGGTGTAACTAAATAAAAAATAAATAAATAAATGAATAAATAAATATTATTTTTTTTCAACTATATAAAAGTCGCCTAAAGTTTAAGCCGTGAGTCGCCCAAAAAATATACTGAAAAAGTACCTTAAACACCTTTTACATAAAAAGTCGCCCAAAATACAAGCATTACACACATGTCAATATTTTATATGAGCCACTAGTCGCTCAAATCGATTTTGAAAAATCATGTTTTTTGGTCTATAAAAAATAACACTTTGAGCGACTGGGGATTTGCTCTATTAGTTTTGCNGTTACCTCAATTTGGTCATGCTGAGATTTATAATTTATCGTATGTGCACTTTGCATTGATTCCATTTCATATATATATTTGGATGGTTGAAGGTCAAATTTTATTTATCTTTAGCTTTACATCTTTATATTTTGATTAACTATAGTTAACCAAAAGAATCAGTAGAAAATCCATGAAAACATTTGTCTGTTGTTTATGAGTTGCAACTTACTTTATTGCTTCGGATCTTATATAACTGCTAATTCGGTGTGTTAAAAATCTTTATTTATCCTGCCAAAATTAACTATTTGATTGGTTTTTTTTGGCCCGTTTAAAGGACATATGATTGTTTTTGTAACACAAACAAATATATTTAAGGTTAAAGTTGAAGAGAAAAGACTTAAAAAAGTAATAATGGACACCTAATGTGGGACGAAGATATTACGAGTAATAGTTAGTAGCGTTTTCAAGCGATGAACGTTGTGATTTAAATATTCGTTTGGCAAGGTGCCAGTAGGATTTTTCCTCTTTTTTTAACAGTCCAAAAAGAAACATTAAATGATATATGAACCTTTGATGATGATACAAAATTACTGACATACCCTCCACAATACTTTATTATTTATTTAAAGAATTTTCTATTCAAATGTATATAGATTTTTTTACGTTATTTTACATACTATAATTACATCTGCATATTTATGCTTTTATAGAAAAAATATAATTACTGCTCACCGACAACTACTACTTTTAACAGACACAACCAACAACAACAAAACATGATCTCAATGAAATGTCATTAAATACAACTCAGTTGCCACATTTTTAAGAAGTCCATGCCAATCTCTTAACACATTAAAATATACTCGTATTAAACATTACTTGATCAAACAAACTAGACAAATGCTTGCGCAAAACGACTATGTATCAACGACACATAATTATACTTGCAAAATCGTTATATCGATTTGACTCTTGATGCAAAGCGTGTGTCTTTTAAAATACAAAGTGTGTTTTTATTTTCTTTTTTTTAAAAGTAATATAGCGTGTGATTTTAAAAAAGTTGTCAACTTTAGAATTGATCAAATTTTTTAAAATTAATATACCACACCACCCACCGCCATCCACCATCACGCCACCCACCACCACATACCACCGCCACCACCCCTACCGCCACATGGCGGCGGGTGGCGGGGGTGATAGTGGGTGGTGTGGTGTAACTAAATAAATAAATAAATAAAGAAATAAATATATTTTTTTTCAACTATATAAGTCGCCTAAAGTTTAAGCCGTGAGTCGCCCAAAAAATATACTGAAAAAGTACCTTAAACATCTTTTACACAAAAAGTCGCCCAAAATACAAGCATTACACACATGTCAATATTTTATATGAGCCACTAGTCGCTCAAGTCGATTTTGAAAAATCATGTTTTTTGGTCTATAAAAAATAACACTTTGAGCGACTGGGGATTTGCTCTATTAGTTTTATAAAGGGTGAATTATATTAATACTCAAAATATTTACATCATAATTCTACTTAACTGTCTTGGACAGACTCAAAAAATAAGTTTAGATACAAAGACAGAAATACAATCAAACTATTACATCATATATCATCTATGAAACAAGATATATCTGACAACACTGTTTTATCACACAAACAGCACAACTATTTCTTAGCTTTCACCAGACACCAAAAAAAAAATAGGATTCACCCTTAATACACCTTACCATCTAGCTACATTTCCATCCCTTTTCCTATTTAGAGCACTCATCCTGTCACCACAGTACTCAAAACGGAGAAAAGAGATGGCATCACTAGGACCATATCCCGTCCAAATCAAGGGCTATACCAGACATTCTACATTTCCATCTCTTCAAAATGGCTTCAAATGTCTGGGAACACACACCTTGATGGAGTAACCAACCAGTCCTCCTGTGGGAGTGTAATGAGATTACCATGAAGTGTCATCTTTCACCACTCTCAATTCAACTCAACTTAGGGGGTGTTTCTTTTTTTTGTTAGCTAAGAGATGTGTAGGAGCCATGTGGGACCTATGACTCTTAGTATGTCTTAATGGGGAGAGGAAGTTATTTTATGCCTTCTAGATATAGACTTATTAGTGGAAATAAGTGGGCTCCACATTAAAAAGAAATATTATTAAATACTTGTGTGGACCCTTGTGGACCCAAACCCTTAGCTTAGGGAAAAAAGAAACACCCCTTACACCCCCTCCTAGATCAACTAGGGGTGGCAATTCGGGTCGGGTTCGGGTTGGCGGGTTCGGGTTGTCAGGTTGGCGGGTCAGAAAACCCCAACCCGAACCTGACCCATTTAACTAATCGGGTCAGCTACGTCAACCCTAACCTGTTTACACGTAACCCGAACCTGACCCATTTAACCATATATATACTTGGGTTGACGGGTTAAATATGTTACACGGGTTGAATATGTTAAACGGGTTTCGGGTTGACCCATTTAACCCATTTTATATACAAAATTAGCACATTACACTATTAAACGGGTTAGGGGTCGACCCGTTTAACCGATTTAACCTGCATAATTAAATATAAATAATTTTTAATTTAAGAAAAAAATCTTAAACAGGTTGCCGGGTCAACCCGTTTATTTTATTCCCAACCCAAACCTGACCTGTTTAATAAACGGGTTAGATATGTCGACCCAAACCTACCCGAAATCTATTTAGCTCAACCCGAACCTGTTAATTTTCGTGTCCGTTTCAGGTCGGGTTTCGTGTCGGGTAAGAAATTGCCACCACTAAGATCAACTACCCTTCTTGATTGGAAACCTACTTTATGGCTAGAAGAAATACCCAAAAACTATAGTTATTCTAACTATAAGAATCAATTTCTATCACCAGACCAATTGATCTTATACCAGAAATAACAAAGCTTGGGACCTCAAAAAGCCAAGATACAAGGCCATCAAATCAAGCTGATCTGAAATTTTCTAAACTTTTCAAATGTTGAAAAGTAAAGAACATGGCTAAAACCATATCAATTGCAGGAAACAAATCACACCCTGCTATGCCAAGAAGTGTTTTAACTCTGAAAGACCCAATATCCAAAACCACATACTGTTATTTAGACATCTGCCAAACACTCCTTTAAAGCATACCTTCAACGGGTAAGGATCCAGTGAGAAGAAAACTTATAATGAGAAGGATGAGAAATAACTATAACCACATATTTGAGATGCGTCGATTTGAATTAGATGCATCTCTATTCATTTAGATGCATCCCAATTAGTTTCAAAAGTAATTTTGAAGTGAAAACGATGCAAAGTAGTACTTGCAACAAATTTGACCCACAGAGAACGAAAAATACATTAGGATTTTCCTAACTTGCTAAAATGCATCTAATATATGTATATGCATCTAATTTTTAGCTAGAAAATATATTAGGGTGCATCTAAAAGATTAGGGATGCATCTAATTCAAGTTGATGCATCTCTAATATGTGGTTATAGTTATTTCTCATCCTTCTCATTTTAAAAGTTCTTCTCATTTGATCCTAAGTCTACCTTCAACATCAAATACTTTGCTTCCCAATCCAACACCTTCCATACTTTCAAAATGTAGTTAGCAGGCTAGAAGATCTCCATTACTAGTCCACTGCAAGTCCCATTTTTCTGCCAACAATTGAGCTTTCGTAGATTTTTTGACTTTCAATGATAACAACTTTGACTTAACACTATCTTTAATACTACTGACCACCACTTCCACAGATCTCCTCTCATTCTTGAATAACCCCCAATTTCTTTCTTGCCATATGAAATATACAGTAGCAGCTAAAATGACTTTATCAACAGCCCAACAAAAATTGTTTTTGACTTGATTTGTAGCAATGGCAGTACAGTTATCATATGGGAAACTGTTGGTTAGTTCTATTTTTGTAATACGTGTCATATCAACACTAAGAAACTCTTAGCTTTTAATTGAGAAATTATAATGGTTGTGATTGAATAACACTTCAATCTAACGGTTGTTAATTTGTGATGCACTATCAACAATAGAAGTATAATATAATCGAAAAATTCAGAATTCATAACAAACCTTCTAGAAAATCGGAAAATTCAAATCTCCAATCTGGAAGATGTAATTAATTTCGAGGGACCACACATATATAGAAAGCAGTGTTTATATCACTTCTGTTTAAGCAAAAATCATGAAACTTTTAGGCGAAACTCACTACTTGTCATCTGACATTACGTGACTTGTTAGCTAGCCTATACGCTATCAGCATATATACACTTGAGTGATCATCCAAAGTACCAAGCATTTCAAAACATTTAAATTCTTTCTAAACTAAAAGCATTAGCTAACTTTGTTCATGCATTCCCAAGCTTTGTAACTTGTCACACTGAGGAGTTGGAAAGTCTCTGCGACGTGACCTTCGTCGTTGTTCATAGTAACAATCACGTCTCAGCATACGTATGTAGTCTTTGGTAATAGTATTTTCAATATCAGCTCGTGCACGACTGCCTAAAGGGTATTTCTCATCAAACTCATTTAACGATTCAACATAAAACTCGATTCGGTATTCCGTGGTCATTTTTGGCAACGGATATTCATTGTACATCTCCATTGAATATGGAGCCTTCAGTTTCATAAGAGCAATAGCAAGACACACTGCACCTACCATAATCAAAGTAACAATAATACATACTAAACATATAGATTTGTTATGTTCACGTTCCCTCTCACGTCTCGTATCATAGCATTTCCTTGAGTACTCATCAATCAGACACCGATACGCCTTGTTAACTTTCTTGAATGCCTCTTCGGAACCACGTGCTTTGTTCTTGTCCGGATGAACCATCAATGATATTCTGTTGTAAGCCTTCCTAATCTCTTCTGCCGAGCATTTTTTTCTAAGACCTAAAATCTGGTAATAATCTGTGGTTCTATTTATTTTGGAGACCAGTCGAACACTACGATCTGCAAAAATATATAGAGTGTCTCCAAAGAACCTGAGAGTACCAAATGCAGGCGTAATGGCTATAGCTTTTAGCTTCTTACAAGCCATGAGTCACACTCCAACTACAAAAACCAAGGAATTAGGTGAATTGTAATAACGATTTTAAGACATAATCAACGTAAACACATATAAAAATGCTAACTGATATACATTTAAGATGTTCAGATATTATCAATTACTCCTTATCATATTTGAGTGAATAGTAGAAAGGAAAGCTTCAAAGACAATCGATCAGTAATACATTAACATGTGATAATTAAACAAAGTTTGGTTAGAGCCTTCCATTGAACTTACAAGTCTTCGTTTTGAATCCTGGCAGATTCTTAATCTTTTAAGTTAAAAATGTATACACGTTAAAGCCCGACACAGCGCGGGCACGGTGAAGCCTTGTTAGAAATCATTTTGTAAATTTTCGACTTGTAGTTACACGGCGCGTTATTATTTTGATTAGTTGCGAATGCTACTTCAACTTTTGTTGCATTATACACATGTGTAATGAGCATTATTTCTTTCATCACAAATGCTACAAAACGAAAGCATATAGCAAAATCCATATAAGACCATATATGACTACTGGTGTGATTGTTTCTGTTCATAAGTAAACTGAAACAACCGGTCTCCTATCCCGTCGACCTCGGTCACTAAGAGGGTTAACCCATTTTCAAAGGTGGGAGAAATTGTGGTGTCTGATTCTGAAGACGAGTTGGTTGCCAACCCATTTGATGAGTCTGCTAATCTTTTCGGTGGGGGGCAAAAGTTTGAACAAGATTATGATGATTACGATGATTATGCGAACCAGGTGTATGATCTTCCGGGTAATTTGGATTCTTTTAATGCCATGTATGGTACCAAGCTTCAAGGCCTTAGGAAGTAATTTATTTCGTTGTTCTTATGTTATCATTTGAGTTGTGGTTTGATTTCTAGTTTNTGCCAACCCATTTGATGAGTCTGCTAATCTTTTCGGTGGGGGGCAAAAGTTTGAACAAGATTATGATGATTACGATGATTATGCGAACCAGGTGTATGATCTTCCGGGTAATTTGGATTCTTTTAATGCCATGTATGGTACCAAGCTTCAAGGCCTTAGGAAGTAATTTATTTCGTTGTTCTTATGTTATCATTTGAGTTGTGGTTTGATTTCTAGTTTTAGAAATTAGGAAGTATCTTGTTATGTAAGCTTTTAGTCTATGTAACGGGCTGAGATGTGGGACTTCACCCATATCCATTGTACTTAAAAGTTTTTTGGCTAATATATTTACCAGGGTGCAGGATTACTCCCCTTTACCCAAAAAAAGAAACAACCGGTCTCACGTCGCGCGGTAGGATAATAGCTCATGCATCTCCTGGGAATGGATCCTGGTTATGTGTAGGCGTGACAAGTATGCCAGAGATTTAAGTGAGGAAGCTTGAAGTAGTGGGCTACTTGCCTACTTGTATTCTTCCACTATGATTTTTAGTTAAACCTCAAGGATACCCGGTAATCCGTTGCTTCGGTTTTGGGGGTGTTTGTTTAAACTTAAATCATGATAAGCTTATAAGCCAGTAAATGAAAATGAAGGCTTATAACACATAACTGGAAATCATAAAAGCTCATAAATCCACATGTAAGAATAAACAAATATCCCTTGATCCACAAGAGAAAAAGAATATATTGCACCGGTATATAAATTAAGCGAGGAGTATTTGAAATGATTGTACAGAACCAAAACTTTGCAATTGTTTTTAGTGTTCAAAATAAATAGAAGCTAGTACTGTTGTAATCACATTTTCTTTTGAAGACCAATCCAACACTAGGATCTGCAAAGTTTACTCGGTGAGGGTGGGTATTTGACTCAAATATACGAGGCAAAATTGAGTCATCGGGTACATAACGAGGTTTCAACGCTAGACCTCTCATGAGGAAATTATATTAGATGTTTTGCCACTAAACTTTTTTATGGTAATCGCGGCCAAAACTTACAAAAATTGCCTGCGTAGATTATAAGCGTTCTTTCCTCAAAAAAATTCATTTAATTTCGTAAACATCTCCAGATAGTGCATGTTTCATATCGAGAACAATATTCTAATGGATTCATCTTTGAATCTCTAGGCATATTATGGCGATTAAAAAGAAAATTTATCGCTAGGCATGAACATGGATCAATACGAATCCAATGAAAAATAACTTACACGAATATTATTAAAGATCATAGTTTTGACCATGCCCAACAAAACAACCCAAATTGAAACATGCATCTACGATTAATAAACATAAAATTGTAGAAATATATTGCCTAGCATCTTCTAACCTGAAAATGACAGAGGACGCGGACACTGGTTCTCTAGAAAAGGTTTTATTTGTGTTCAATAGATACAACCACGATGGGTATATTTAACCATGCATGGGTCTTTTACATGTTTAACCCCCACACTAAGATAAATTATTGTTTTAGTCAACCACATTGCAAAAATGCTTCTGGTGACTTTTTTTACAATAATATAATTAGTATTTAACAGATCTTATGACTTACCAAAAACAAAATTACTTCCTACGAAGACCTTGAAGCTTGATATCGTACAGGTCACAAAAGGCATCCAACTGCCCTAGCTGGTAAATAATCTTCAAGCTCGTGACCGCTGCCTGTAGATGCGAGAAACTTAGGCACAGGATTATCCGGCTCAAGCACCTCCTCATCATCACTGTCAGAAACAGGGGCAGAGCCAGGATTTATAGCTAGGGGGTACTAATTTTCTTCAAATAAAATAGCGATAAATATTATATATCGTGGTTGTGATTGTGTTGTTGGGTTATAAATAACTCGTCTCTTTGCTTATAAAACTAGATTATATATAGTTTTTCTAACGATGTTCATGATTTAATATGCAAGTCATAAGATCTGTTAAATACTAATTTTATTATTGTAAAAAAAAGTCACCAAGCATTTTTGCAATGTGGTTGATTAAAACACTAATTTATCTTAGTGTGGGGGTTAAACATGTAAAAGACCCATGCATGGTTAAATATACCCATCGTGGTTGTATCTATTGAACACAAATAAAACCTTTTCTAGAGAACCAGTGTCCGCGTC
>LBNU01033706.1:408603-427534 GCA_014162995.1 Artemisia annua
ACCACAGCAAGCCAACTTTTGTTAATCAGTTTCCAACTCAAAATTGATAAAGATATGGTATAACCTTTGAAAATCTAGGAAACATTTTAATAAAAACTCGAATGTATATTCAATAAACGCAATGCAAAAACCTAATTCTGTGTCGCTCTCTTACAAAAAAGAACTCTTCATACCACCGATCTCACCTAAAGCTATACGGCCATCATCATCACCATCTGATAATCCCCGGTAATTATCATTAAAATAAACCTAAACCTAAGTTGTTGCAGATAAGAGACGATTCCATGCAAGGGCGTGATGATAGTTTTATTTTTTTTTGTACAATATATGAACACATATTGTGAGTTGTTCATGAGTTTTTGATACATGATATTAATTATCTGTTGTTTAGGGCCACAACATAGAAGAAAAAAACACATGACACGAATACGCGCATACATATATTCCAGAAGATGAGGTACTAATCGGTTATCTTTTTATTGTAGGAGCATGAACATGATCGATCTTCATCGTTATTTTATTTGTGTATTCATGTACTGATGGATTTTATACTATTGATGTTGCATGGTTCCTGTAAGAGTATGGTTAATATTAATATCTATTCTTCGAGTAAAGTTTGCTATACCATGTTTATTAATTTTGGACAATGAGTGTATCGTTATATTTTGGTCTATGAATTGATTGTTGTTTTGTTCATTGTATAGGTTCGAGTGAGTATGGGATCTGATATTAGCTCCTGGATTAGAGAAGCAAATCAGCTATTAATTTTGGAGACCAGGTTAATTATTGTCTTGACCCACTCTACCAACATTTTTTTCATTTTCAGTTGTGCTTGATTCAAAGGTAGCAAGACATGGGTATCTCAATCAGCATAATGTGCAGCGTGTTATGCAGATGTATCCACAAAGTAGCATAATGTGCAGCGTGCCATGCAGATTATAGCCCCTGTGTTGCATAGTCGATTAAAAGAATTTGTTTCTAATTTGTGGCAGAGTTTCATATTTTTCGCTTTGAAGTCAGGTGGTTATGTTATAAATGGTTTACAATCAATTTACTTTTTGTGCTTCTATCCTAGGTTTTCAGATATTTTCTGGAAGGAGAATCAAATGGGAGTCACAGAGCACGCTCGATCTCATCTATGCTAATGTCACGTCTGATGAAAAGCATTGCTACTAGGTTACGAAGTATGAGTGGGATAAATACGATACTGTTGAACCTGGTACGTTTAATTATTCTTGTGATAGTGGTATTGATAAGACCAACATGACTTCTGATCTTGTTAATGTTGATGATGTTTTGAATAAGGAAGCAAGTGAGACGTGTAATGATATGGTTAAAACGGATACTATGGCTGCTCCTAGTTCCTCTAATGCAAACTATAACAATGTGAGCAACCCTAAGTTAAACAAGCAAGTGGATTATGGTTTGACTCATGCTTCGACTTCGCCTATTATTACCGAGTGGACGGAAGATGATTAATCTATCTACACGTGTGGATAGCAATTTATTAGTCAATCCCATGTAGATTACTAATAACGTGGGTGTTATTGATGGTACCGGTCCTTGTGGAGTACAACATGGAGAGAAGGCTATTGGTGGAAGTCATTCTAGTGAAAACGTGCCTATTACCACTAACATGGTTTGTAGCTCTAATGTGGTTGGGACTACTACAAGGGTTAACGAGATAGGTTCTACCTCATTTGCTAATGTTTTAAGTCCGGAACGTGTCACTAGGAAGGTTAACTTTAGACCTTTGGTTAATGAGAATCGTACTGAAAATCATGACACTTTGTTACCAAAGGCTGCTATGGAGAGTGTTTTGAACGGTATGATAATACTCTCGATGGTTTCTTTGTTGGCATGAATATCGCCTTCCCGATTGTTCAAAACAATGTCACAAATACATGAGGTAAGTTCGGTTTGAAGAAGCTTATGAAAAATGATGGAGGTGTTTTCCTCTTGAAGTTCAATTCTAAAGAGGGTGTGGATAATGTGCTTCAGTGGGGCCCTTGATGAATCCACAAATCGCCTCTCATTCTTAACAAATAGACTCCTGATGTGTCGATTACCAAAAGGGAGGTAACCAAAGTTCCTGTGTGGATTAAACTGCATAATGTGCCTCTTCTTGCATATTCTGGAAATGGGTTGAGCTTGATAGCTACACAAGTTGGTAAACCGATCATGTTAGATGCTTTTACAAGCTCAATGTGTGTTGATTAATGGGGACATATTAGCTTTGCTCATGCTTTAGTGGAATTATTATCGGAGTTTGAATTAAAACGCGAAGTTACTATGGCTATTCCCAAAGAGGATGATAGTGGTTTTATTACGGCAAGCATCAAGGTCGAGTATGAAAGAAAGCCTCCTCATTATGAGGTGTGTAAAGTGTTTGGCCATGAACGTATCAGTTATCCAAAATGTGTTAAGGAGGTTGTTAGTAGTGACAAAAATGTGGCAGTGGAAGCTTCTACCACTTTAGAAAAGACGGATGATGGTTTCATTGAGCTACATAATCATAAGGCTAAAGGTAAGAAGGTTAGGGTTCAAATGCCTCAGAAGAACCATTTCATGGTAGATGTGGGTAAAGGGACTAAATTTAGCCCTTCTAAAACTAAGCAGGTGTATGTAGATGTGTCGAAGAAGCTGGATGCTAATAAGGAGAAAATCTTTAATGAGGCAAGTATGAGTGGGACGACAGTTGCTACATCCAACCCATTTGTTGCTCTTGATATGGCTGATGCAGATGAGAATGGTATTCATAGTGTTACAATTGATAGGACTAAGGACGGGGCTGATTTAGAGTTTGGTAGTAACAAGGAAACTAAGGTGGATGGGTCTCAAATGACTGATAAGGAGTCACAAGCTCGGCTTGTGAGCGATTCAAACTCATTTGTTGTTCTTGATATGGAAGATATTGATGAGAATGTTATTCCTTGTACTACTCCTATTGTTGAGAAAACTGGAAAGATTGAAAAGCTAATTATTGATGGAAAGCTACTCTTGTGGATGATAATGGTAATCCTTTTAAAAATGTGGATGAGTTTCAAATGACTGGAAAGGAGTCACAAGATCAGCTTGTGAGTGAGTTGAAAGAGAAGGAGCAGATTGCGGCTTCTAAGCCTAGTTCTTCTTATTCTCCGTATACTTCTTCTATCAAGGTGGGTAACCCATTTTCTAAGGTGGGGGGATGTGATTGTTTCTGACAGTGATGATAAGGAGGTGCTTGAGCCGGATAATCCTATGCCTAAGTTTCTCGCATCTACAGGCAGCGGTCACGAGCTTGAAGATTATTTACCAGGGCAATTGGATGCCTTTTGTGACCTGTATGATATCAAGCTTCAAGATCTTCGTAGAAAGTAATTTTGTTTTTGGTAAGTCATAAGATCTGTTAAATACTAATTTTATTATTGTAAAAAAAAGTCACCAAGCATTTTTGCAATGTGGTTGATTAAAACACTAATTTATCTTAGTGTGGGGGTTAAACATGTAAAAGACCCATGCATGGTTAAATATACCCATCGTGGTTGTATCTATTGAACACAAATAAAACCTTTTCTAGAGAACCAGTGTCCGCGTCCTCTGTCATTTTCAGGTTAGATTCTAGGCAATATAGTTCTACAATTTTATGTTTATTAATCGTAGATGCATGTTTCAATTCGGGCTGTTTTGTTGGGCATGAAAGGGTCAAAACTATGATCTTTAATATTCGTGTAAGTTATTTTTCATCGGATTCGTATTGATCCATGTTCATGCCTAGCGATAAATCTTCTTTTTAATCGCCATAATATGCCTAGAGATTCAAAGATGAATCCATCAGAATATTGTTCTTGATAGAAAACATGCAAATGAAACATGCATGCACTAGCTCGAGATGTTTACGAAATTAAATGAATTGTTTTGAGGAAAGAACGCTTATAATGTACGCAGGCAATTTTTGTATTATCGGAACTTACGATATTACAGCTGTTACCATCAAATGTCCTAGCGGTTATAAGTTTTGGCCGCGATTACCATCGAAAAGTTTAGTGGCAAAACATCTAATATAATTTCCTCATGAGAGGTCTAGCGTTGAAACCTCGTTAGGTACACGATGACTCAATTTTGCCTCGTATATTTGAGTCATATACCCACCCTCTCCGAGTAAACTTTGCAGATCCTAGTATTGGGCTGGTCTTCAAAAGAAAATGTGATTACAACAGTACTAGCTTCTATTTATTTTGAACACTAAAAACAATTGCAAAGTTTTGGTTCTGTACAATCATTTCAAATACTCCTCGCTTAATTTATATACTGGTGCAATATATTCTTTTTCTCTTGTGGACCAAGGGATATTTGTTTATTCATTTTCATTTCCTGGCTTATAAGCTTATCATGATTTAAGTTTAAACAAACACCCCCAAAACCGAAGCAACGGATTACCGGGTATCCTTGAGGTTTAACTAAAAATCATGGTGGAAGAATACAAGTAGGCAAGTAGCCCACTACTTCAAGCTTCCTCACTTAAATCTCTGGCATACTTGTCACGCCTACACATAACCAGGATCCATTCCCAGGAGATGCATGAGCTATTATCCTACCGTGCGACGTGAGACCGGTTGTTTCAGTTTACTTATGAACAGAAACAATCACACCAGTAGTCATATATGGTCTTATATGGATTTTGCTATATGCTTTCGTTTTGTAGCATTTGTGATGAAAGAAATAATGCTCATTACACATATGTGTATAATGCAACTTCAATCGTAGATGCATGTTTCAATTCGGGCTGTTTTGTTGGGCATGAAAGGGTCAAAACTATGATCTTTAATATTCGTGTAAGTTATTTTTCATCGGATTCGTATTGATCCATGTTCATGCCTAGCGATAAATCTTCTTTTTAATCGCCATAATATGCCTAGAGATTCAAAGATGAATCCATCAGAATATTGTTCTCGATAGAAAACATGCAAATGAAACATGCATGCACTAGCTCGAGATGTTTACGAAATTAAATGAATTGTTTTGAGGAAAGAACGCTTATAATGTACGCAGGCAATTTTTGTATTATCGGAACTTACGATATTACAGCTGTTACCATCAAATGTCCTAGCGGTTATAAGTTTTGGCCGCGATTACCATCAAAAAGTTTAGTGGCAAAACATCTAATATAATTTCCTCATGAGAGGTCTAGCGTTGAAACCTCGTTATGTACACGATGACTCAATTTTGCCTCGTATATTTGAGTCAAATACCCACCCTCACCGAGTAAACTTTGCAGATCCTAGTGTTGGGTTGGTCTTCAAAAGAAAATGTGATTACAACAGTACTAGCTTCTATTTATTTTGAACACTAAAAACAATTGCAAAGTTTTGGTTCTGTACAATCATTTCAAATACTCCTCGCTTAATTTATATACTGGTGCAATGTATTCTTTTTCTCTTGTGGACCAAGGGATATTTGTTTATTCTTACATGTGGATTTATGAGCTTTTATGATTTCCAGTTATGTGTTATAAGCATTCATTTTCATTTCCTGGCTTATAAGCTTATCATGATTTAAGTTTAAATAAACACCCCCAAAACCGAAGCAACGGATTACCGGGTATCCTTGAGGTTTAACTTAAAATCATGGTGGAAGCATACAAGTACCCCACTACGTACTTCAAGCTTCCTCACTTAAATCTCTAGACATACTTGTCACGCCTACACATAACCAGGATCCATTCCCCGGAGATGCATGAGCTATTATCCTACCGCGCAACGTGAGACCGGTTGTTTCAGTTTACTTATGAACAGAATTACAGAAACAATCACACCAGTAGTCTTATATGGTCTTAGATCATGGATTTTGCTATATGCTTTCGTTTTGTAGCATTTGTGATGAAAGAAATAATGCTCATTACACATACGTGTATAATGCAACAAAAGTTGAAGTAGCATTCGCAACGTACTAATCAAAATAATAATATATAATACCCAAGACGCGCCGTGAAACTACAAGTCAAAAATTTACAAAATGATTTCTAACAAGGCTTCACCGTGCCCGCGCTGTGTCGGGCTTTAACGTGTATACATGTTTAACTTAAAAGATTAAGAATCTGCCAGGATTCAAAACGAAGACTTGTAAGTTCAATGGAAGGCTCTAACCAAACTTTGTTTAATTATCACATGTTAATGTATTACTGATCGATTGTCTTTGAAGCTTTCCTTTCTACTATTCACTCAAATATGATAAGGAGTAATTGATAATATCTGAACATCTTAAATGTATATCAGTTAGCATTTTTATATGTGTTTACGTTGATTATGTCTTAAAATCGTTATTACAATTCACCTAATTCCATGGTTTTTGTAGTTGGAGTGTGACTCATGGCTTGTAAGAAGCTAAAAGCTATAGCCATTACGCCTGCATTTGGTGCTCTCAGGTTCTTTGGAGACACTCTATATGACACTCTATATATTTTTGCAGATCCTAGTGTTCGACTGGTCTCCAAAATAAATAGAACCACTGATTATTACCAGATTTTAGGTCTTAGAAAAAAATGCTCGGCAGAAGAGATTAGGAAGGCTTACAACAGAATATCATTGATGGTTCATCCGGACAAGAACAAAGCACGTGGTTCCGAAGAGGCATTCAAGAAAGTTAACAAGGCGTATCAGTGTCTGATTGATGAGTACTCAAGGAAATGCTATGATACGAGATGTGAGAGGGAACGTGAACATAACAAATCTATTTGTTTAGTATGTATTATTGTTACTTGGATTATCGTAGGTGCAGTGTGTCTTGATATTGCTATTATGAAACAGAAGGCTCCATATAAAATGAGGATGTACAATGAATATCAGTTGCCAAAAATGACCACGGAATACCGAATCGAGTTTTATGTTGAATCATCAAATGAGTTTGATGAGAAATACCCTTTAGGCAGTCGTGCACGAGCTGATATTGAGAATACTATCACCAAAGACTACATATGTATGCTGAGACATGATTGTTACTATGAACAACGACGAAGGTCACAGCGCAGAGACTTTCCAACTCCTCAGTGTGACAAGTTACAAAGCTTGGGAATGCATGAACAAGTTTAGCTAATGTTTTTGGTTTAGAAAGAATTTAAATGTTTTAAAATGCTTGGTACTTTTGATGATCACTCAAGTGTATATATGCTGATTTTTTTCAAACATGCTATAACTACTAATGATAATAAGTTTTGTTGATAATTTACAGAGTTATATTGAGAATGACAATGATGAGAATATAGCTTATAGGGTAGCAAACAAGTCGTAATGTCAGATGACAAGTAATGAGTTTCGCCTAAAAGTTTCATGTGTTTTGCTCAAACAGAAGTGGTAAAAAACTGCTTTCTTCTATGTTTGGTCTCTCGAAATAAGTTATAGCTTCGAGAGACTAAGTGTTTCTAGAGGTCATATATGTGATCATTATCAGAAGTGGTAAAACACTGCTTTCTTCTATGTTTGAGCATACCACGTGGACCGTTTATGTAAGCCAATTGTAGTCGTTAATAATTTCTGAACTTTTTGATTGATAACATACAAAGTCAATTTGTAGGCCTTTGATGGTAGTATTTGTGTTTAAATCGATGTTTTGATTTTGTTCATATACTACTGCTGTTACATAACTTGATGGTTCCACTTTAATGAACTTCTTTTTTCTCAAGTTGTTAATTGGCCCTTCCTTCGGCCCAAATTCTTTGTTTTAAGTGTGGAAATTTTGCAACTATCTGTCCCCAAATTTTAGAAATATTTGCGATTGTATTTGTTTCAATCACAATCGAATTTACAGTGACAATTCCAAAGTTTGAAGCATAATTATGCATTTCGGTTTCTGAGTGTTGTTTGCGAATGAAACATCCAATGCCTAAATATCATTAAGAAATATCTCATTTTTCCTCTCAATACGAGTTTAATCTGTAAGTTTGTGACGAATTAACTTTACTTAAAACAATGTTTAATCTGTAAGAAATATTATATGTCCGCTAATGAGTGCATGTGCAAAATAGACACTTGTTGCGTTTTAGGATGGAGTTTACGAAATTGGCAGACTATATATCTAATTGTAAACGTTGGATATGGTACTAACAAAATGTATGTAACAACAATTATAAAACATACAATGATAGCAACTAAAAACAGGAAATATACAACATGACAACAAGTAAAAATGTACTTGGCATTCATCGCCTTGATGAAGAAGGCGGCACCCACCAAAGCACCTATCGCTATGCCAATGGGTAAGGCGTATGGTGGAATCTTCCCAATCAAGCCCCCAAAAGATATTAGGCATGCTTCTATTCCAACTGCCAAACAAAAGAAACTAATATTGGCTTTTCCTCTCTCGAGTCACCATGCTGTCACCGGAGACAAATATCCGAAGATTGACAGTAAGCACAGTCCCCATCCATTGATGTTGTTATCTTCTAGAAATTTGGTCTCCGTAACAAGGGCTACATATCCCATTATTTTTGAAACCATTGTTTTATACACTTTGTCATACCAGCTCTTGAAAAAAGGAATATCCGTAGGAGTTTGAGCTTTACTTTCATATATGACGTGTCTTTTGATCTCTTCCTCATAATGATAGTTCGGCATTATTTTTCAGTGATGAGGAGATTTTTTATATTTCAATTTATGTTTAACCATAATGATATTTCGACATTATTTCTCAGTGATGATGAGGTTTTTTATGTTTCAATTTATGTATTTTATGTTTTAATTGTTATGTTCTAATTTCTAATCCTAACATTAACAAGGTGAGGATGCTCGTGGTAATTTAATATTTATTTTTATAACATGATAAAATGTTGTTGTTGGCACTGATGTTGTTCACGAGGTTAATAGTAAAAAAATTTATACTTTTGTACGTCTTAATTCAATATTTCTAATGATGATAATTTTTAATTTAATTTTTTTGTTTCCTATCAAGATCCAACTTGGTATTTAGGATACAATTGAGAAACCTTTGTAGATGGTTGTACTGGACATTTTTCTTGCCAAGATCCAGCTTGGCATTGAGGATACAACTGAGAAACCTTTGTGGAGGGTTGTGTTGTATCCTCAATACCAAGTTGGATCTTGGCAAGGAAAATGTCCAGCACAACCTTCCACAAAGGTTTCTCACTGTATCAAATGCATAAGTAAAATGTTTTCAAAACGCATGTTAGAAAGCGACGTTACCCGTGGATAGCGGCAAAGGTATATAATAGCGTTAATTTTCGCGTGTTTTTGTTTGTGCGGTAATTGAGAGTCAAAAAGTTTGTGAGTTAATTGTAAGTAACAGTTACTCCGTAAAAGATTGTGTTGCCTTTTATAGGTAAGTGTATTTTCATTTAATAACATTAGAAACTTTTTACGATTCTAAGTTTTAAGCAAATATTAACATTTGATATAAAATTATTATGTTTTTTTTCTTTGGCACAATGAATATCAGTTGCCAAAAATGACCACGGAATACCGAATCGAGTTTTATGTTGAATCATCAAATGAGTTTGATGAGAAATACCCTTTAGGCAGTCGTGCACGAGCTGATATCGAGAATACTATCACCAAAGACTACATATGTATGCTGAGACATGATTGTTACTATGAACAACGACGAAGGTCACAGCGCAGAGACTTTCCAACTCCTCAGTGTGACAAGTTACAAAGCTTGGGAATGCATGAACAAGGTTAGCTAATGTTTTTGGTTTAGAAAGAATTTAAATTTTTTAAAATGCTTGGTACTTTTGATGATCACTCAAGTGTATATATGCTGATTTTTTTCAAACATGCTATAACTACTAATGATAATAAGTTTTGTTGATAATTTACAGAGTTATATTGAGAATGACAATGATGAGAATATAGCTATAGGGTAGCAAACAAGTCGTAATGTCAAATGACAAGTAATGAGTTTCGCCTAAAAGTTTCATGTGTTTTGCTCAAACAGAAGTAGTAAAAAACTACTTTCTTCTATGTTTGGTCTCTCGAAATAAGTTATAGCTTCGAGAGACTAAGTGTTTCTAGAGGTCATATATGTGATCATTATCAGAAGTGGTAAAACACTGCTTTCTTCTATGTTTGAGCATACCACGTGGACCGTTTATGTAAGCCAATTGTAGTCGTTAATAATTTCTGAACTTTTTGATTGATAACATACAAAGTCAATTTGTTGGCCTTTTGATGGTAGTATTTGCGTTTAAATCGATGTTTTGATTTTGTTCATATAATACTGCTGTTACATAACTTGATGCTTCCACTTTAATGAACTTCTTTTTTCTCAAGTTGTTAATTGGCCCTTCCTTCGGCCCAAATTGTTTGTTTTAAGTGTGGAAATTTTGCAAGTATCTTTCCCAAAATTTTATAAATATTTGCGATTTTATTTGTTTCAATGACAATCGAATTTACAGTGACAACTCCAAAGTGTGAAGCATAATTATACATTTCGGTTTCTGAGTGTTGTTTGCGAATGAAACATCCAATGCCTAAATATCATTAAGAAATATCTCATTTTTCCTCTCAACACGAGTCTTTCTCTTTAAGTTTGTGACGAATTAACTTTACTTAAACAATGTTTAATGACTAATATACAAGAATGAAGAAACTTTGCTAGCCTTTTGCATTAGTGGCAGAATCCCATATACTTTCCAAATCTGCAGCAAACTGTTTCTCTCTTCCCATTATTACTGATCTATGATTAGCACCGTGTATTATCTTAACTTCTGCATTAGGCACCATAACTTTAATGTTGTTGCTGCATTCCAGTGGCACCACCTCATCTCGAGATCCCTGGAACACTGTGACCTGTGCTTGAGATTGTTTCAAGATTTTGAGACAAGGATCCATCATTTTGGCCCCACCGCATATCACATTGTGCATTGTGTGAAAAGCGGAATGGTGAGTGTGTCTGGTTATATCCATCACTAAGAAACTTAGCTTCCTGCAAATAAGGATCCGCCACTTAGTGCTAATTTTTTTATTATCGATCTCAAATTATTGAAATCCAGAGTTTGTTGTACCTTTCTCGTGTAACTAGCTTCAAGATTTTTTCCCATGTCCTGTGGTTTCGGCACACAACAAAACAGACACATCTGCCCAAATGCTCGTACCATGTCATGAATGCTGCACCATATAATAATGGTGGCCATAAAGTCTTGCATGCGAGTCTTTTTAATACTATATCACTTGGATCATCTTCTTTAGATGATAAAAAGTAAGGCTGCAAGTGAATTGATTGCATTAGTACTAAAAGAGCCCACCTTTGACTTTTAATGGTCAAATGGGTATATTTTAAAGCTTTGGAACTGATTACAAATTGTCGCTTACATGAAGAAAATTTATAAATGTGTTAATATGTTCAAAAAAGTTACAGTATAAAACATTTAAGAGCTAAAAAAACTCAAAATATTGATATGAATTTGAGTTTAAAAAAGTACTACAGTTGACTACTTGACTTTAGATTTTAGGATGTTGAACATATGAAGGAACTCACAGGAGCAATAAGAGTGATGGACTTGAGAATATTGGGATGTTTTGCTGCTAATGCCAAAGCAATAATACAGCCCATCGAGTGTGCAACCAAATGAAATGATTTTAGATCGAATTCACGGATTACTGATTTCTCGATCATTTCCACGTGATCATTCAGAGTGTAAAGACATTCCTGTGGCTTTGCCCCTGCCCGCCTGGCCCGCCCGTTTTGCCACCTCTAGTTGCGAGTTACTTTATTGCTTTTAATCTTATATAACCATTAATTGTAAATGTCAAAATAAGAGTATGGCAAGGTCATTTATTATTAGTAATGGGTTAAAGTTTATATAAATGGGTCAAAACGGGTGTTTTGGCAAAGACGCACGTATGCTTGTAAAGTATGTTTTCGTGGATCATTGATATCACGATTGTTATGAAAATGGAGTGTTATGATGTATCAATGATTTTTGGAAGTATTCATGTGGTGTCGTGTTCTGGAAGTTAGTTTACCGAAAAATGTGCAAAAGTTTTTCCCTGAGCATAGATCTTAGACCAGAAAGATGATTTCAAGGAGTTCTTCCCTGAGCATAGATCTTAAGATCTATGCCCAGACCAGAATTTTTATAAAGGGTTTTCAGATTTTGGTCATCTTTGAAAATTCATATCTTTTAAAACGTAAGTCGTCATGGGTCGTGCCACTCGTTATTTCGAAGGTAAATGAGTCTAGTTTTATTTAAAAGCAGTCTTAAGGTATGAACGTCTATGGAATGTCCGATAAGGTTATTCACGCAAAAGTTTCAAATTTTGAGTATTTAAAGTCATGTCGTTCGCGGGGTGTAACAACAAATCTTGTTAAAGATCATTTAGATTGTGATTCGCAAGAAATATTATATGTCCGATAATGAGTGCATGTGCAAAATAGACACTTGTTGCGTTTTAGGATGGAGTTTACGAAATTGGCAGACTATATATCTAATTGTAAACATTTGATATGGTACTAACAAAATGTATGTAACAACAATTATAAAACATACAATGATAGCAACTAAAAACAGGAAATATACATGCCAACAAGTAAAAATGTACTTGGCATTCATCACCTTGATGAAGAAGGCGGCACCCACCAAAGCACCTATAGCTATGCCAATGGGTAAGGCGTATGGTGGAATCTTCCCGATCAAGCCCCCAAAAGATATTAGGCATGCTTCTATTCCAACTGCCAAACAAAAGAAACTAATATTGGCTTTTCCTCTCTCGAGTCACCATGCTGTCACCGGAGACAAATATCCGACGATTGGCAGTAAGCACAGTCCCCATCCATTGATGTTGTTATCTTCTAGAAATTTGGTCTCCGTAACAAGGGCTACATATCCCATTATTTTTGACACCATTGTTTTATACACTTTGTCATACCAGCTCTTGAAAAAAGGAATATCCGTAGGAGTTTGAGCTTTACTTTCATATATGACGTGTCATTTGATCTCTTCCTCATAATGATAGTTCGGCATTATTTTTCAGTGATGAGGAGATTTTTTATATTTCAATTTATGTTTAACCATAATGATATTTCGACATTATTTCTCAGTGATGATGAGGTTTTATATGTTTAAATTTATGTATTTTATGTTCTAATTGTTATGTTCTAATTTCTAATCCTAACATTAACAAGGTGAGGATGCTCGTGGTAATTTAATATTTATTTTTATAACAGGATAAAATGTTGTTGTTGGCACTGATGTTGTTCACGAGGTTAATAGTAAAAAAAATTATATTTTTGTACGTCTTAATTCAATATTTCTAATGATGATAATTTTTAATTTAATTTTTTTGTTTCCTATCAAGATCCAACTTGGTATTTAGGATACAATTGAGAAACCTTTGTAGATGGTTGTACTGGACATTTTTCTTGCCAAGATCCAGCTTGGCATTGAGGATACAACTGAGAAACCTTTGTGGAGGGTTGTGTTGTATCCTCAATACCAAGTTGGATCTTGGCAAGGAAAATGTCCAGCACAACCTTCCACAAAGGTTTCTCAGTGTATCAAATGCATAAGTAAAATGTTTTTAAAACGCATGTTAGAAAGCGACGTTACCCGTGGATAGCGGCAAAGGTATATAATAGCGTTAATTTTCGCGTGTTTTTGTTTGTGCAGTAATTGAGAGTAAAAAAGTTTGTGAGTTAATTGTAAGTAACAGTTAAAAGATTGTGTTGCCTTTTATAGGTAAGTGTATTTTCATTTAATAACATTAGAAACTTTTTACGATTCTAAGTTTTAAGCAAATATTAACATTTGATATAAAATTATTATGTTTTTTTTCTCATTTTTTTTTTTGATATGTGGAATTTCCCTTAATAGCGCAGGCTCATGGTATTCCTGACATGATAAGTCAAAATAATACGTTGTTAACTTATTAAGGTTGGTTTTATGGGCCTCTAATTTTTATTTATTTAGTTTTTTTTTGTTGGTATGAAACAAACTAATCCCAATTATTACGTTATTGATGGGTTTCTTGTCGAGAAACACCAACTCAAGGAAAACTATTGTATATGTCAAGGGGTTAAAATTTAACCCATCGAGACCCTTGGAGTTAGTTACTACGACTTCAACTACTTGAGCAGAACCCGTTGAATCATTAAATAAGATGTGGTCGGTACAAATGAGACACGTTGCCCCTTTATATAGTTTGAGGCCTCCAAACATTACATGAAAATTTTCTAGAGGACTCATGTGAGAAATATTCTACATAGTATGAATGATTTTATAAGCTACTCCGCATTGCTTTAGATTATTTCAGTGTTCAAAGAGCTTCACTTTGTATCAGGCTTTTTTACACTTGTTTGTTATCCCCGAACTCACTTGATCATGCAATTACACCTACCCTGTGGTGCAATCATATATCAATACATTGTTAATATACAAATATGTTACTAAACTTTTAAAAATTAATACGTCTAAAGTAACAAACTTTCATTTTGTTTGTTTGAGTTACTAAAATTATGAAACATGACATTTTGGGCACAATGAACTAATAAAAATATACGTGAAAATCATTGAACTTGTGAAAACACGACTTTTGGGTTACCTAACGTTCCAAAAATATGTGTTCATTAACCCTGAAAATATAAAAAGTAATCTAAATTCTAAGTTCGTTAACCCAAATAAACAGAATAGAACTTAGACACCTTTTTAAAAAAAATTTGTGACATATTTCTATATTAACTTTATTACATATTCAACCATTAGTTCCATTTTTGGCCATCTCTTCGGCCTGAATTTCTTCTTGCTAGGGCCTAGATTTTAGAACTTTTTGTTGCGTTAATAGGAGTTGTCATTCTGGTTGGGTTCGGGTTAGCGGGTTCAGTTTATCAGGTTGGTGGGTCAAAAGACCTTAACCAAACCCGTCCTGCTTAAATAATCAAATCAGTAATGTCAACCCTAACATGTTTATACATAACTTAAACATGACCTATTCGTATATATGGGTCGACGGGTTAAATATGTTACACTGGTTGAATAAGTTAAACGGGTTTCAGGTTGACCAATTTAACCCATTTATCTAAATAAGTTGGTGTATTACACGGGTTAAACAGGTTAAACGGGTACGTGGATCGACCAATTTAACTCTTATAATCCATATAATAAGTATATAGAATTTTTAATTTTTGAAAAAAAGAAGTTGGCTGGTCGACCCGTTTAATCTATAGCCAACCCGAACCTGGCCTGTTTAATAAGTAGATTAGATGGGTCGACCCGAACATGACCGAAACCTATTTAGACTCCACCCGAACCTTTTAATTTTCGTGTCAGTCTTAGGTCGGGTTTCGTTTCGGGTCAAAAAATTTCACCCCTAGCTGTGTAAACAACTAACTTCATGACATAGATAGTTTCATAAGGGAGAGGATCCTCTCAAGTAACTTGACCCAAGTTCGAGGATCCTCAACCATTCGATTAAAATAAAAGGTCAAGATGATGTGGTTTTTCTTTTAATCTTGACATTTGNTTTTTTTTTTTTTTTTTTTTTTTTTTTTTTTTTTTTTTTTTTTTTTGATATGTGGAATTGCCCTTAATAGCGCAGGCTCATGATATTCCTGACATGATAAGTCAAAATAATACGTTGTTAACTTATTAAGGTTGGTTTTATGGGTCTCTAATTTTTATTTATTTATTTATTTTTTTTGTTGGTATGAAACAAACTAATCCCAATTATTACGTTATTGATGGGTTTCTTGTCGAGAAACACCAACTCAAGGACAACTATTGTATATGTCAAGGGGTTAAAATTTAACCCATCGAGACCCTTGGAGTTAGTTACTACGACTTCAACTACTTGAGCAGAACCCGTTGAATCATTAAATAAGATGTGGTCGGTACAAATGAGAAACGTTGCCCCTTTATATAGTTTGAGGCCTCCAAACATTACATGAAAATTTTCTTGAGGACTCATGTGAGAAATATTCTACATAGTATGAATGATTTTATAAGCTACTCCGCATTGCTTTAGATTATTTCAGTGTTCAAAGAGCGAGTTTCACTTTGTATCAGGCTTTCTTACACTTGTTTGTTATCCCCTACCTCACTTGATCATGCAATTACACCTACCCTGTGGTGCAATCATATATCAATACATTGTTAATATACAAATATGTTACTAAACTTTTAAAAATTAATACGTCTAAAGTAACAAACTTTCATTTTGTTTGTTTGAGTTACTGAAATTATGAAACATGACATTTTGGGCACAATGAACTAATAAAAATATACGTGAAAATCATTGAACTTGTGAAAACACGACTTTTGGGTTACCTAACGTTCCAAAAATATGTGTTCATTAACCCTGAAAATATAAAAAGTAATCTAAATTCTAAGTTCGTTAACCCAAATAAACAGAATAGAACTTAGACACCTTTTTAAAAAAAATTTGTGACATATTTCTATATTAACTTTATTACATATTCAACCATTAGTTCCATTTTTGGCCATCTCTTCGGCCTGAATTTCTTCTTGCTAGGGCCTAGATTTTAGAACTTTTTGTTGCGTTAATAGGAGTTGTCATTCTGGTTGGGTTCGGGTTAGCGGGTTCAGTTTATCAGGTTGGTGGGTCAAAAGACCTTAACCAAACCCGTCCTGCTTAAATAATCAAATCAGTAATGTCAACCCTAACATGTTTATGCATAACTTAAACATGACCTATTCGTATATATGGGTCGACGGGTTAAATATGTTACACTGGTTGAATAAGTTAAACGGGTTTCAGGTTGACCAATTTAACCCATTTATCTAAATAAGTTGGTGTATTACACGGGTTAAACAGGTTAAACGGGTACGTGGATCGACCAATTTAACTCTTATAATCCATATAATAAGTATATAGAATTTTTAATTTTTGAAAAAAAGAAGTTGGCTGGTCGACCCGTTTAATCTATAGCCAACCCGAACCTGGCCTGTTTAATAAGTAGATTAGATGGGTCGACCCGAACATGACCGAAACCTATTTAGACTCCACCCGAACCTTTTAATTTTCGTGTCAGTCTTAGGTCGGGTTTCGTTTCGGGTCAAAAAATTTCACCCCTAGCTGTGTAAACAACTAACTTCATGACATAGATAGTTTCATAAGGGAGAGGATCCTCTCAAGTAACTTGACCCAAGTTCGAGGATCCTCAACCATTCGATTAAAATAAAAGGTCAAGATGATGTGGTTTTTCTTTTAATCTTGACATTTGATTTTAATCTAATGGTTGAATATCCTCTAATTTGAGTCAAGTTGTCCCACCAAATTGAGAGGATCCTCTTTCATTTTGTAATCATGTATCTTGATTTCTCAATTTCGTTAAAAAATGAAACATCCAATGCCTAGTCATCATTAAGATATTTAGTAGAAAAGATCATATGGTTTGTCCTTGTGTTTTACTTAAAGTTACATTCATCGTGTTTATTAGATTTTAATTAAACTAGTAATATTTAATTTTCAAACTAGTTGCATCGACGGTCTTTATTTTAAAAAGTAGGGATAAGGTGCAATAATCTATTGTCTTTTATTATACAGATAATCCATATCAACTTTTAAAGAGGAAAAATTCTTTAATGTTTAAAGTCAAGTATAAATCAAAATATCAAAAAATACTTTCTTATTTAGTTTTGTAACCACGCCGAAACACTAATAATCTACCCCGTTTTATCGAATTGGTTCCCCTTTTTATGAGCGTTACACCGTTTGAGCAAGTTATATTCTATGATAGTGGATTTAATGCAACTTTTTTGCATGTATGCAAATTTGTGAACTTTATACCGTTTTTGTATATTACAATGCCATTTTGTGAACTTTTTACATTTTTCGAGAAAATTATGTTTTAATTAAAATTACACCATTTTTGGGAATAGTATGCTAATTTGTGACTTTTATTCATATTATTTTGAAATCATGTCCATTATTGAAGTGTACATTATGTTAGTGAGTTATTTTTCAAGTTTTGTATTAACGTTAATTTAATGTTTAATATTGAGGTTTATTTGACATTTTATGATATATGTGACTAAACCTCTTGATTAGTTCCGAAGTATAAGACTCAAATACCATATAGCTTATTTCAAACCAAGCGTAATAAAAAAAATTGACCGAAATACCTCAAAAATACATGATCGAAAAAGGTATCTATTTTGGTTTCATGGGTGTAAGGTGTAGGGTGTAGGGTGTAACGCGTATGGTTTATGGATTAGGGTGTAGGGTTTATTGTTTAGGGTTCAGGGCATAGGTTTTAGGGTGTAGGGAGTAGGGTGTAGGGTTGACGGTTGAGGGTTGAGGGTTTGTTATTGTCAATATCTTGAATCAGTACTAATCATTTTTAAAAAAGGCTTAGTCGTGTAGGTGTGTATCCTTTTTATGTTTATCTAACTCATCATACCTTTAAACTTTATAAGAAGAAAAATTCTTTAATGTTTAAAGTCAAGTATATAAAGAATCAAAATATCAAAAAATATGTTCTAATTTAATTTTGTAACCACGCCGAAAAACTAATAATCTACCCCGTTTTGTTGAATAGGTTAGCCTTTTTATAAGTGTTACACCGTTTGAGCAAGTTATATACCATGATAGTGAATTTAATGCAACTTTTTTGCATGTATGCAAATTTGTGAACTTTATACCATTTTTGTATATTACAATGCCATTTTCTGAACTTTATACATTTTTCGAGAAAATTATGTTTTAGTTAACTTTACAACATTTTTGGGAATAGTATGATAATTTGTGACTTTTATTCATATTATTTTGAAATTATATCCATTATTGATGTGTACATTATTTTAGTAAGTTATTTTTCAGGTTTTGTATTAATGTTAATCTAATGTTTAGTATTGAGGTTTATTTGAAAATTTATGATATATGTGACTAAAACCTCTTGATTAGTTCCGAAATGTAAGACACAAATACCATATAGTTTATCTCAAACCAAGCGTAATAAAAAAATTGACCGAAATACCGCAAAAATA
>LBNU01033707.1:21075-32843 GCA_014162995.1 Artemisia annua
TTTATGAGAGAATTTACTTATGTATTTCTCAATGATTGAACGAAAATTCCTGCCAGGGTCAACATCAAACAGCCTTGACAGCAGGTCACTTCGGTAATCTCTTGTGGGTTACGCTTAGTGTACACGGTGGTTTCAAAACGGTCTACAGTCGTGGGGTGATCTCCAGCGACTCACCTAATCCTGGGTGTACTTCGGTATGTCTGTGTAAGCCCTTTCAGGGGTATCCGATTAGGAACGGCCATGGTAAGGGTTAGAAGGAGTCTTCACACTATGCTGTTGACGATCTCTAATTCCGAACCTGTAAGTACCGGTTGATTATTACTAACAATTTTCATGCAGCTACCATCACCTCATCACTATCACCACCACCACACTAGTTTCCACATGCTCATACATACATCTCAAAGTCAAAGAAAGTTCTCACCAAAGATCGATGCATAGAAGAGGTCAAAGAAAGATTCTATGTTATGTGAAAGAATCTACAAAGTTAAGTGACAAAGATCAAAGTGAAAGAACGGGAACAACTAATGTATGTATGACAAAGACTAATGAAGTATGAGCATGTTGGAAAGGCGTTTAACCATAAAGACAAAGATGTGACGAAAGGCAGATATATCCACCACAACAACAAAGAACAAAGAAAATTCATTTATCAAAGATCACAAAGCATGAAGGAACAAAGATTAAAGACTATTCTACAACGACACACAAAGTTCAAAGACCATGAAGACAGAAGACCTAATCACGTGGAGCATCATTCGAATGACCACCCCTTAGGGGGAGATTGTTAGCATCAAAGAAATATATAAAGAAGTGATGGTCATTCTCATAGTTAGAACTTTGGAATGTGTCGTAAACGTATGATAGATTAGTCAATTGGGCTTGTGGACTTAGTAAGCTAATATGTTAGAAGTTATGGTTATAAACCTTTTATGTAATATAAGTCCACCAAGCCCAAGTACATTAGAAAGCCCATGAGGCCTTTCTCTCTAAGTATATAAGCCACCTAAAGCCTCATTTGTAAGGTGTGCTTGTGTGTTTAAGTGTGTGTTTTATATATGAAAAGCTCTCTTCATCTTACTACTTTCTCTCTCTAAAAACACATACATATATACTTCAAGTCACCAATCCATACGTGCCTTATAAGCTTACTATTAGTGATAAAGTTGTTATCTTTACGGTCCTACACCAACCCAATAAATAATTATAACCCTGATTATTAGAGGCTATGTAAGAAAAGATCGCCAATATTTACTTCATTTGTTAACCTAAAATCATGCCTATCACATCACAAAGTTTTCACATATCAGCCACCAAAATACAATCTCTCTCAAACCCATTGTCCTTGTTTAATTCATCTCTTACACAAAACCAAATCTTGCCACAAAACGTATAACAAATCACTATGATACTTGTTCCTCCAAATCACAACTGAATTACCACTACCAAATCTTATTTATTTGCGTATATGTTAATACAAATAGCAAACAAAAAGCCTTTAATTTGTTTTATCTTCACAAGATAAAACCATAAACAATCCAAACCCCTTGTTTCTTCTTTAAACTTTTGGGATATGTAAGAGAAGTGGTTGTTTCTCACAGATCTGTGATGATTCTCTTGTTATAAATCTTTGAAAGATATTGTTAATACCAAACACGAAACTGAGATCTTTGGTTCTTTGTTTTCGAGTCATGATAAATAAACTGAGATCTATTTGTATCTCCTTAGCTACGAGTTGTCTCGTTATTTTTTTATTTTATTTTTTATTTTTTATTTATTTTTTCACTTGTTTGATGTTGGCTGAGATGATGAATCCTAGGTTGTAGTTGGTTTCGTATCAAAAAATTTGTACATTGTGCTTAGGTAATTGTATATATCGGTGGTGGGGTGTTTTAAATTACGTATTAATAAGTAATAGTGTTTTTTTAGTTTGAATGGTGCTTTACATGCTTGTGCTTTGTGTTTTATGAGTTATATTAATTGGTGATGGGGTGTATTAATTGTATGTATGTAAGAATATGTTGACCTTAAAATTATTGTGCTTTACATACTTGTGTTTTGTGTTTTATTACATTGTAATATTGGGTGTATGGTGTTTTTAATGCTATTTAATGTATAATTCATAGGATTTTGGTCTGAATTTCGTTTTGTGCTAATTTTTGTTGTACACCATGCTTTGGTTGTTGTAATTATAAAAATTGATTGCTTTAAAGTGTTGTAAATCATGCATCATTTTTTGTGCATCTTAATTTTTTGGAGAGAGAGTCCTTCCTCCATTATAAGTAGTATAGATACAGATATAGATAATATGGTTATCAAGCACTCTTAATGAGTGATATAAGTTTTGCTTTTATGAGTTTTTCTCATTTGCCGAGTGCCTTATTTTTACTATTAGAAAAGTAAATTTCTTTTTTTTTGAACGGCTGGAATATATAAAACTAGCAAGAAGCTAGAAAAAGCAATTACAAAATAGAGTTAAGTAAGAGGTTTTGAATCCAATTGGACCGAGAAACCTTACAATTTCTATTTCTAGAAGAATACCACAAAAACGAAACATCAACAATTTGATCTAATGAATCCTTTTGAAGCATCTTCTTGTCCCCGAAAATTTTGTTGTTATGAAACTGCCATAACGTCCAAACCACTACACCCAAAATAGAATGCAGAGTACTCTTAGAGGCTGAATTAAGACGTGCATGATCAAGCCAACCAAATACGTCACTCAGGCTGTCCGAATCTGGAAGAGGAAGATCCATCCATTTAAAGACAAGACGCCAAACTGAAATAGCCAGATTGCAAGACCAGAAAAGATGAGAAGAGGTCTCAGGAGAGGTGTTGCAAAGAGGGCAGAGAAGGGAAGGAACCTCGAAGCCTTTCCTACTTAGATTGTATTAGAAAAGTAAATTTCTAATATACTGTATGTACTAATTTCATGAAGAATGTGTAATTACACAATTATAAGCTACATCAGAATGATAGAGACGAAAAGATTGAATAAGTTCTTGAATAAGATAAATTTATCGTAATGTTTAAACCGTTTAATCTAAATCTAAAGCAATCGTAGCCGGAAAAATTCTGTAGTAACTGTTGAGAAAAACCAATAAATTTGTGANGTCACTCAGGCTGTCCGAATCTGGAAGAGGAAGATCCATCCATTTAAAGACAAGACGCCAAACTGAAATAGCCAGATTGCAAGACCAGAAAAGATGAGAAGAGGTCTCAGGAGAGGTGTTGCAAAGAGGGCAGAGAAGGGAAGGAACCTCGAAGCCTTTCCTACTTAGATTGTATTAGAAAAGTAAATTTCTAATATACTGTATGTACTAATTTCATGAAGAATGTGTAATTACACAATTATAAGCTACATCAGAATGATAGAGACGAAAAGATTGAATAAGTTCTTGAATAAGATAAATTTATCGTAATGTTTAAACCGTTTAATCTAAATCTAAAGCAATCGTAGCCGGAAAAATTCTGTAGTAACTGTTGAGAAAAACCAATAAATTTGTGAATACTGGAAAGACACTTTCATGCATATATAATCCTTTAGTTTAATTATAAACTTGTTGGTTAAAGCCTCGTGGAGTAGCCTCGAATTTGAAGAATCGGAATCTTATAATCCTAACCTGTACAACGTGAAAGTTGTAGCCATATGCACAAATCAGTTTACTACCTCAAACATGTAAGAAGTTGGTTATCCTTTTCCCGTAAAGTATGGAAAATTATGATGTTCTTTACTATTTCTTGAGAAAACTTACACATCTATGGTTTCCTTACTTTAACTTTTAATTTACTTTGTAATCTTCTATCGCCTTGCACCGTTTACTACCGTAGGTTACTATTATATTGGTCTTTTCGTACAAGTAATAGAGAGAACCTGAATGATGTTACACCTATAATTGTGATATAACAGCTAACCTCATTTATGATTTAAAAAAGCTGTAAGATTACAAAAATGTTCGTAAATGGATTGTCCATCTTGGCTTATAACGAAAATCGAAAATGGCTTCTCATCCTTGTCAATCTCAAACAACAATGTTTATATCTAGTGCTTCAGTTGCACATTTGGTTTTTGTCTAACTTCTCGCTAAATGCATTTTTTTTGCACAAATCAACTTCCCCAAATATAATATGATAGATCTCTAACTTCATTACATATATGTAAGATAATTTTTACATCACGGCTTTTAAGGTGTATACCATCCAAAATATTAGTTTCGCACATTTTGGTTTTACATCAATGTAAATATAATATCACTCTTACTTAATGTAGGAGCAAAGTGTTCAAAACCAATATTTTGGTGATGCTTGTTGGACCCTTCTTAATGTCTTAGACGCCAAAGGAAAACAAGATGGGTCAAAACAAACCCTGCATAACTTTCTGTCATGGGCTGCAAATCCGCATGCCATCAAACCCAATAGAAGGCAGTTAGTTAGTTATTTAGAAAACATTGCAACGTTTCTTTTAGGGTTATATCGATTACTTTTTAGTGAATCGTTGTGACTTTACATGAAGCAATGTTTCATATCTTATATATAGGTTTAGAATTTGCTATAAACATTAACCCTTTTCATTTATTCAATATCAGTTATAGGGTTCAAACCCATCCTCTTTGTCCTACTTTTAATCGATTATGTTTGATGTATGCATGAATTGTTGTTTGATTATATTCGATCCTGGAAATCCCATAAAGCCTGTGGAACAGTGGTATCAGAGCCTAGGGGATCAAACAACACCCAAATCATGTCTTTACAATCATCATTCAAGATTCAGAGAAGCCTTTTAAAATCGCAGAAGAAAAGAAAGCAACCATGGATATAATGGATGCATTTGAAGAGGCTTGTTGGTTTTTCCTTTTGCTTCACCAACAAAAGCCATGAAGATATTTTTGAAGAAGATACTTGTCCTGTCAAGTACATGGCAATAAGATTAAACCTGCTACAATCTTTATTTGAATGTTTTTTTGTTGTTATTACAACACTGCAAGGGTTTCACATGTGAAGACAAAAGAATTTGTCTCACAAGGCAAGAGATATGGCCATGAAGATCAAAAAGATCAAAGAAGTGAACCCACTGATTTCAACATTCATGGGAAGAAGAAGATTGAGCATTTTGGATTTTTTTTTAGATCTTAAATAACAAGTATCTAACAAAGAAGATAAAAACTGTATCAAGGACAAAGAAAACAAGACAAGATTGAAGATATCAGTTTCAAGAATTTGAAGAAAGCATGGAAAAGAAAGAAACTGGGAAGAAGACTTTGGCATCTCGACATTAGGGGGGAACTGTTGGACCCTTCTTAATGTCTTAGACGCCAAAGGAAAACAAGATGGGTCAAAACAAAGCCTGCATAACTTTCTGTCATGGGCTGCAAATCCGCAGGCCATCAAACCCAATAAAAGGCAGTTAGTTAGTTATTTAGAAAACATTGCGACGTTTCTTTTAGGGTTATACGGATTACTTTTTAGTGAATCGTTGTGACTTTACATGAAGCAACATTTCATATCTTATATATAGGTTTAGAATTTGCTGTAAACATTAACCCTTTTCATTTATTCAATATCAGTTATAGGGTTCAAACCCATCCTCTTTGTCCTACTTTTATTCGATTCTGTTTGATGTATGCATGAATTGTTGTTTGATTATATTCGATCCTGGAAATCCCGTAAAACCTGTGGAACAATGCTTGTATAAAAAGGTGATTGTTTTACAGGTCAAGTAGGTAAAATATAGAAGGAAATTGTTAAAGGTAGACATATCAGGTTATAAGTTGTCCAAATTTTTTCCTTTTTATTTAATTATTTATTTATTTACTTTTTTAAATGCATAAAATAGCGCATCTCCGTCTCATTTTATTTGAAGCCCATTCAAGTAAATACAAGGGCCCATTTATCATTACAGCAGAAGGGGTGTGCAGAATTCCGGTTTCACCCACAAAAACAGAAAACTGAAACCGAACCGAAAAAAACTAGACTGAATTTGTAACCGAACCGAATTGATTAAATATTCGGTTTTCGGTTTGGATATGGTTTTGGCAAAATGAAAATTGAACTGAACCGAAAACCGAAAACCAAATTAAGTGTCCATTTTGGCAAAATTAAATATTCGGTTTTCGGTTTGGATATGGTTTTGGCAAAAGAAACATTAAAAACTCTTTCATACTGTAGTATAAATATAACATTTTTTTAAGCTTGAAATTCTTTTTTGTGCTATTCGGCTCGGTTTTCGGTTATTCAGTTCGGTTTAATCCAATTTGAACTCGGTTAAGTTCAATTTTCAGTTTTACTCAGAAAAAAAATTAATCAAACTAACCGAACCGAATAAACCAAACAACCGGATAACCGAACCGATGAACACCCCTAACCGCGGAAACCCTGGTCCATATGGTTGATGTAATTGTTATTTACCATTGTATATTTTGTGGTTATTTGAGCATCAAATTTTGTTTTTCTTCATTTACACCAAATCAATAAATTTTTTGGTTCTTAATCATGTTATCAAGACAATCAATATCAGCTTTTTGGGCTTAAGGTTTTAGCTAATTCGTATACCAGATAGCATACATTAACAACAAATGATGCATCAACACATATTGTAGTCATGTTATGTAGTGTGTCAAGTGATTCTATGTATAATCACATCTCTTAAAATAATCAATATATAACGCTTTTCATTGCTAATGTCACAATTGTTTAGACCAAAAAAGGCATCAGCAAAAAAAATCCAAGTCATTAAGATGAACTCATAAAGAACTATCAACTATTGCCACCAACATCTTACCTTCCAATTCAGTCTCGTCAATTCACATGAAAGTTTGACAGTGCATGAGCCGATTCCATGAGATTTAAGAGACATTAATGACCTTCACATCGATCAAAGTTCCAACAAAGTCGGTATTCTTACCAACACTTTTCATGAATGACGCGTAAGGTGGTTGCCGGCCTTTTGGTTTTCTGATTCCATAATCAATCAATAGAAATCTATGTGTTATATCCATCGTGGATAGCTAATAATTACTATAATAGTATTTTAGAATAAAACAAAGATTCGCAAATTCACTGAATTGTTATTGACATTCTGTAAATTAAGCAAAGCTTATTTCAATGTTTGGAGCATGACACTTATCTTCAAAAGCACATAGGTAGTCTAGAATTACTAAAGGAGCATCCAACTATTTCACAGTTCACAAATATAGGGGCGTACATGAAATGGTTTCACCCAATATTCCAATAACCTGAGTGATCCAAATAAATATGGTTTATGCTGGCCACCCGAATAACCGAATACGCAGCAAGTACATGAAATCCTGAGGCTATTGTGTGAAAACTATACGGTTAATTAAAGGGAAAATTATCTAAAAATACATTCAACTTGCCACTTTTTACTATTGTATGCATTGAACTTTTTTTTTCCTATTGTATACACAAACTTTGTTAATCTTACTATTGTATCAATAATACGCCTGTTTTATGACGTGACAGTGATTAAGCACACTAATTATTGCCAGGACCTCATTGAAGCAATGGTATATATGTACTTAAATTCTATGAGGGAGATTGTGATTCAAGGGTGTATATCTGCATCAGTCTTCAACACGGATCAAATTACTTATCCATGTACAGTAAATAACAAGTATCTGCATCAATCATAGTATCATGCTGAAGCAGAGACTGTTACACAGGTCTTGCATCTTCCAGGATCGAATTCTTATCAAACAACATCATGCTTGTATCAATCATCATTCAAGAATTAACGACATGGAAACACAGAAGATGGGTGAACCCTTATAAACCAACTGATATTCTAACTGAAGGGTTACGTTTGATTTACAGACTCCTAACTATATATACTTATCGAAACGTTGCCTACATGAAGAGGCATACCGATTCCTTAAAACTAAACGTTACAATACTTATAACCGTTATAACCCTAAAACTAAATAATCGTTTCTATCTATTGGGTTTGTTGGGCTTTATTCGACACTTAATAACTTAACAAATACATATGCTAAACATTGGCCCATTGACATTATCTTCCAACAGTTCCTCCCTAATGTCAATGCCAAATTTTCTTCTTCAATCTTGCTGGTTCTTTTTTCTTTCTTCACGAGAAGATGATGAAATCATCTTCCTTGCTTCTCCTTGTTCAATCTTTCTTGTTCCTTGATGCCTTCTTGTTCATACTTTCTTCAGATCTTGATTTCTCCATGACTTTTGGTTTTGTTGCAGAGTTGTCATCCTTCTTGCTTTCTTACTTGCTTACTTGTGATCGTATGATCGGTTCTTACTTGCTTTGAAACACAACGGTTTCTCTTACTTGCTTTGAAACACAATGGTTTCCCTTACTTGGATCTTTGTAACAAAACGCAGCCATGGTTTTTTCTTTTCTTTCTTCATACTCGACATCTTGAATCTTGAATGATGAATTGTTATGTTGCTTGATCCCTTCTCTCTGATATCAATGTTACACAGGTCTTGCATCTTCCAGGATCGAATTCTTATCAAACAACATCATGCTTGTATCAATCATCATTCAAGAATTTACGACATGGAAACACAGAAGATGGGTGAACCCTTATAAACAAATTGATATTATAACTGAAGGGTTACGTTTGATTTACAGACTCCTAACTATATATACTTATCGAAACGTTGCCTACATGAAGAGGCATGCCGATTCCTTAAAACTAAACGTTACAATACTTATAACCGTTATAACCCTAAAACTAAATAACCGTTTCTATCTATTGGGTTTGTTGGGCTTTATTCGACACTTAATAACTTAACAAATACATATGCTAAACTTTGGCCCATTGACATTATCTTCCAACAGAGACCTAGTTCCCATTCAATTCTATGCAAGCAATTAGGGGCGTGCAATGCTCAACAGTCCAAATACGGACCAGACTGGGACAAAAACTGGATCATAAAATTTTAAATACTGGAACTGAGAACAAGTCATTATAGTGCCGGTGACCGTGATCAAGACTAAAACTTTTGGAATAGTGACTTAAGACTAACTTCTTCCCTAAACGACTACGTATCATTCAAATAAACGAAAAAGTCCAGTTTTCAACTGGACCAACAACGAACCTGTTTTTTTTTTCTTACATGAACTGAGAACATGACAGGGGACACCACATAACCATGAACCAACACTATAGTATCGGTTCAGTGTCTCTTCAGTTCCAAAAATTCGACCATGAACTAAACTCAACTTTTTCGCTAGTGATTTAAACCTAAACAACTTATTTCAATGACCACATTTCTAACAGTAATAAATCTTTTAATCACAAATGGAAACTATAAAACTGAAAACCACCGTATACGCTCAAGCATTTTTCTGGAACTCCTCCCGAGCCACCTCCCTGTCCTCCCCTTCAACTCTCCACATATCCTTCTTAATCTCATCTTTCCTCATCGTCTCATCCTTCACAACTTCCATTTCATCATTATACTTGTTCCTAACCGCTTTCACTTTCATCGTGCAATCTCTACGAAGCTTTGAGAGGTTTGATTGAGCTATATGTTGTGAATTCCTATTGACCACTATAAATCCCTAAAAATTTATTTCTCTTTCTTCTTACATGTTATCTACAAAAGGGAAGTAATGGAAGAAGATACTTTTGGCTACAGTTGTTAGGTTACATTAGTTATATCCAATATAAATTTTTTTTGTCCGATTGTTTGGTTTTTGTGATAGTTAAGGCTGTGAAATCTAGTAAGATATGGCTGCCATGCCAATAGACCAGGAGATTGGTAGTTTAACTTTTTTGGTAAGCAAAAGGTGTTTTTATAATGAAGATTTGTAAGAAATAATCTTCAAATACTGAATCCTAATGTGGATAATCTTCTTGGAAGGTCAATCTAAACCAACTTGGCCCGCTTACTGCAACACTATCTGAGTTACCCATTTTGGTCTCTAATATATTCGGGTTTTTTTTCAGTCATCTTCACCATATCAATATGTTGGACTTTCACGATATTTTTCTAGACATCATTGGACTCGTGATCATCCAATCATCAATATTATTGGTCATCCAACGGCTCCAGTTATGACTAGAAAGAAACTTCACTCCGATGCCGAACATTGTATTTATGCTCTAACCGTTTGTCAAGAAGAACCTAAAAACATTAAGCACGCTCTCACTTACAACAACTGGATTGAGTCAATCCAAGAGGAACTCAATGACTCCTCCCAAACTAACCAGTTAACCAGGTGTGGTCAACTAAGTCAAATGAGGGAGAGAGTGATCAATATATGATCCGTTGAAAGCACAGTGTACTCACGGGTCGTTATGTCCCAGCGAGATTGAAATTGTGTTTTGGGAAAACGTTCTGGAATGGGTGATTCAGGAATAGTAACCAGATAAAGATTGATTATTTGGAATTGATTACACTAAGAAAATGATAATTAATAAAATTCTACACTACAGGGAAACAGAATTAGGCTTGGGGAAAACCTAATACAGACAGACTAATTACGTAAATGGAAAAAGGTAAAATCTGAACAATTAAAAACTAGAAGGGGTAAAAATGAAACTTTTACAAATTTAAAATTAAAAGAAAATTAAATTAAAAAGAAAATTATTTTTTTGATTATTTTAATATTAAAATATTAATTAATTACTAAAACTATTTAAAAAGTTAATTAAAACTAATTTATAACAAATCTAAAAATGATTAAGATTACAAAATTACACTAAAAAGTTGCAAAATTAATTTCCAAACTTTTAAAATAACTTAAAAAATGTAAAAATTAAAAATAAATATTTTTGTCTTTTTCTGAATTAAATATTAATTAATTACTAATTATACTAATTAAACTAATTTAACTAATTTGAATTACTAATAATACTAAAAATAACTTAGAAAATTATGAAATATTTTATAAAACTAATTAACCATTACAGGAATCGTAAAAAATTAAAAAAAAATTATAAAAACTATTATTACACTATTTTATTAAACTAATTTAAATGAGAATAATAGTAAATGAACAGAGAAAATTACAAATACAATTTTTCCAGAATCTAAATAATGTGTACAAGCTAAAAAAATTATAAAAATGGATCTGAGATTAAATTTAAACACTTAAACTATTTTCTTTTTGGTTTTTCAAATAAAACTGTTTTAAATAAAATTAAACCTAGAAATCACCAAATGAACAGTAGAAATTATAAGAAAATTACTAGAGGTACTAAATATTATTTAGAACTTAGGAAAAATATAAAAAGATACTACTGGTTAATAAAAATTATTAAAACTATTTAATTTACTAGTTTTAACTAATTATTAATTTAACTATTATTAATTCTAATAAATACTAAATGAAAAGAGAAAATTCTAAGAAAATTTATACAAATACTTTAAGATACTAGGAATTTAAGAAAATTAAGAAATCAGGTAAGTACTTAATAAAAATTTGAAAAGAAAAATAAAAATCTAAATTATGTTAAATAGAAGCTATCACTTTTCTTAAAAAGTGATTATTTTTGGATTTTTCTTTTTGGAACTTGTTTATACACTGAAAGTAAAAAAATTTTACAAAACCAACTTTTACAAACCTTGAAATTGAGCAAGTTGGACACTTATGAATCTCACAGATTGTGAAAATGGGATTTTTAAACTTAAACAAGCTTGTAAAAAGCTACACAGTGGAAAACAAGGACAAATTAAGCTACAACAAGTTGAGTGAACTAGAAAACAAGCAGAACCAGGCAAAGGGGTACACTAAATAAGCTAGAAACCAGAAGTAAGCAAAACCTGTT
>LBNU01033708.1:0-13545 GCA_014162995.1 Artemisia annua
GTATCCTTCGTCCCCTATAAAATAATCGAAACGATATAAGATAAGCTTAATTTAGACATAAATTTTATGTACTAAAGATAGACATATATGAGCAAAGTGAAATATCCAACAGAGATCAAAGCCAATGAGGCTTTCAAGGATGTATTTATGACCTTTTTCTGTATAAGATAGCAAATCTTTAATGAATTAATTGAACTAACTAAACCTAGTGCCTGCTAATAAGGCCAATATACAAAGCAAAATAGCAACAAGATAAAGACTCAGTTCTAATAATACACCCCTTGGCAGATTACTATATATGGTTATATTAATGAAATAGCAAATATGGGATAGTTAAAGATCATGAGAGGTTACCAGCTTCTTATCAGATAGTATATAATAGCTATTTAACAATAAAGCATAACACTCTAAATCAATCAATTAATCCTATAAATCACAATTGTCTAAAAATGGCAGTCAAGAAAGATTATGCTTAATAAGGAATCAAAGACAACGGCAATGTTACAACACATACCACATTATATTACACTAAATAAGCATAGAAAGCATACAAATAAGCAGTGATAAGCACATCCACAGTGAAAATTAATTTATGATAAAGCCTCACAATGTGCTTCCAAGCCTAAAAAAGTAAACCTAAAGGTCAAGTAACACAAACTATGGCTTCCTCATTAGAGCTCTAACCTAACTGCCATTACCCATAATATTAACGTTGCTACCTTGCTTATCATCTATTATTTCATATTCTTCATTTTTTTTTTATATATTTTGTGCGACTTTTACTTATAGATATATTATTATCTTTTCTATTCTTTTCTGAGTTTCATAGCTTTACATGATTTTGGTTCTATAACCACCTTAACAGAATTCAATAAAACATTTTAAGAGACCATCTATATAGTATACAATCAAAAACACTCACCCACACACAACACAACATATATATATCATATATCCACTATAATTAGTGTAATATACTATATATATATATATATTATATATATATATATATATATATATATACATATTATATACACACACACACACATACACACACACACACACACACACACACATATAAGTAATGATCATATATATATATATATATATATATATATATTATATATATATATATATATATAAATATATACATATATATATTATATATATTATATACATATTATAATATATATACTGTATATATATATATAATATATATACATATATATCATATATACACATATATATTTAACTATTATATCACATATATATAGCATAATATATATATATATATCTATATATATATAACATATAAGTAATATACCGTATTATATATATATATTATTAATATATATATATTATAGTCATATATATATACTATAATATACATATATATACATATGTATATATACACACACACAACACAATGATATAAAATACATATTATATAGTATATATATAGTATATATATATATATATATATATATAATATATATATCATATGTATATATATATATACTATACATATATATACATATATATACATATATATAAATATATATACATATATGATAACAGTATATATACATATACATATACATATATTACTAACATATAGCAATATAGTATATATATCATATATATATACTATATATATATATATAATATAATATATATATACTTCATAATATAATGATATATAATATATATATATATATATATATAGATATATATATAACATATATATATATATATTTATATATATATATATATAATATATTTATATAGACATACTATATATAATATATACATATATATCATATATATACATATAATATATATATATACATATATATATATATACATATATACTAATATATATATATAATATATATATATATCATATATATATATATACATATATATTGATTAATATTATACATATATATAATATATATATTATATATATATATATATAAACTTACATATATATATTACATATATATAAATATATCATATATATATATATTTAGTATATTATATATATATCATTTTATAATACATATATTATATAGTATACAATTAAAATATACATTATATATATTAATATACAATATATATATATATATATATACATATATATGATATATATATATATATATATATTATTATATATATTTATATAACAACACACACAATATTATATATACCATATATAATTATAATATATAATACCACACAACACATATATATATATACACACATATAGGGGAGGGTTAATGTGAGATCAAGCTTAAAATTCTAAAAGTAAGACCCAACATGGACCGTTGGATCTTTTTATTTGTATTAAAAGAGATCAACATTAAATGAGTATCATTATGGTAATTAAATAAGGTTTCTAGGGTATTTTAGAGAATTTATATATATATGTGGTCAATCTTTTTCGAAATTTTGGCTATTATTTTATTTAAGAATCTGGTCGAGCTAGATTGTTTATATAATAAACTTATACACAGATGTATCTTCAAACAAAACCAAAAAAACATTGAATACATCATCTGATGTACAACTCTATTCAGTATACACAACCCAAAATTCAAAAACCATCTGGTGCACGAAGCTATTTATTATATTCCAGTTGAAGACACGTACCATATAAAAAAAATACAAAATATGAACTAATACATTAGAACTGCTACGGGTATCAACATTAGGACTCGTACACCAAAACAATTGCTATGGGTATCAACAAAAAAACAATATTTGGTACAAATCTGGTACATCAAAACAAATATATATGCCAATAACACGAACAAATTATCACAACTGGATGGTGATATCTCGACAAAACTGATTTTTCTGTGATGATTTTTCCGGCGATGGTTTTAAAAAAACCGGATCTAAAACCCAACCTCATGGTCGTTGAATCTTCAAGTCCAACCACCCGTTCACCGGTACAAAAAAAACAACGATGATTCCAGCGGTGATGTTAACAAAACCGAATCAGAAACCGTTGTCTTCATAAACACAAATCCGTGTGAACTTTTTTTTAATTAAAACACACAAGACCGGATCAAAAACATTTTTTTATTTATTAAATCCGGTGTTCCCCACAAAAACAGAAACCCACCATCTTGATACATCGTGGTTCACCAAACCCAGAAACCTACCATCTTGTAACTGACATGTAACCGGTGTACCAAACCCAGAAACCCACCATCTTGATACAGTTAACTTGATCTCTTTTACATCGTGGTTCACCAAACCCATAAACCCACCATCTGGTGTACACCTGACATGTAACTGGTGTACCAAGAATCGCCTCGTACACAAACCCAGAAACCCACAATCTTGATACATCATGGTTTACCATCTCGTACACAAACTTATCACCGGAGATGCCGGTACACGGGGGCAGATCTGTAACACGGCGACAGTTAGGGTTTTGTGGCGTTTTACCCATAATCTGGCTGAAAGCCTCACCGGAAAACGAAGCCTCGCCTAGTTGGAGTTTGTCTGTGGCCGGAGAGTATGTGTACGAGGCGATTCTTGGTACACAAGTTATTGTGTACGAGGCCTAGTTGGAGTTTGCCTGAAAGCCTCGACGGTTAGATGGTCGGGATAAACACAACGACTAGTTGGAGTTTGTCTGTGGCCGGAGAGTATGTGGCTGAGGGGAGGGAGATGAAGGTTATTGTGAGGGAGGGAGGAGAATAAAAAAGTGTCGGCTCTAATTGTGAGTAGGGGAGATAGATGTTATTTAGGGTTATTGACAAAATAATAGATGTAAAGTACCTTTAATACCCTTTTCATTTAATTACTAATTTTGTTTGAATTAAAAGATTAAATGCCACATGTTGGTTTTCTATTGAGTTCTTATTTGATCTTACTTTTATAATTTTAAGCATGATCTTATTTGAACTCAACTCTATATATATATATATATATATATATATATATATATATATATATATATATATATATATATATATATATATATATATATATATATATATATATACATATATACATACATATATACATACATACATACATATATATATATAATATATATGTATATATATATATATATATATATATATATATATATATATATATATATATATATATATATATATATATATATATATGGGCGGGCATGACTTATAATTATCGTTGTAAGGTATTAGTTATCGGAAATAATAATGGGCGAGCTTGACTTATGAATATCGTTGAAATTTATAAGTTAATGGAAAATAAGGTATAAACGTACATATTTTTATACTGAATGCATTAACAATGAAAAATAAATGAACGTTTACCATTACAGAACAATAACGGTGTGATCGTTTTAGAGATTGCAAGCTCAATGGAACCAATATCATAAGGGAAATGATTTGCACACTCCATTTTTTATTGGGACACTCATCCATATGCATTAAGCTATTGTACTTTGGATGTACACTGTTTTAACTGGTTGTACATATGAGTGTCCCAATCAAAAAATGAAGTGTGACAATCATCTCCCATATCATAAGTCTACAATATGTATTGTTAAAACATGTTATAATATGATATATATAACCAACCATTTTAGCCCCTGTACCTCAGTCAATTAAATTTAATATAATTTCACATATATATTTAACGTTATGCTCTTATCAGCTATATATGATATATATTGATTGAGCTGAAAATTTTTGTTTGATGAACCTTTGTGAGTAAACAGTTTGACTGATATTTAATTGTTGTCTATCAGTAAGCACTAATCATGTTGACCAATCATGAAACAAAGATGCTATATTACTTGTCATAAATACGCTACAACCAAGTCATATAGCAAAAGGTGGCCAACGATTATGTTTAGGCTTTTTGGTAGGTTCCCGTCATTAAAACAAAATTCACAAGGCAGGAAGATATCATCTACGTAGATACCATATGTTGATGTATGAGATAATTAAGAAAAGGTCAACAATCTATGAAAGCTCAAACCATTTCAGGGTCCATTGACAATACCAAATTAAACACCATAAAGGAAAGGTTTAACGACACAGCGAAACTGGTCACAATGCTTGTTACATACCTTGGATTTTGTCAAAGGGATTGTATTATGAGAAAATTTACACTTCTCGCCATGTTATAAATGAATAGATAAGCAACACAATAATAGTAATAAATCTAAAAGCTGCAAGTAAGATGGAAAACAACATTAAAATTTACGAACATCATTCTATAAAGATACTTCGGGCGTGACTTATACCTAGGCTTATGAATGTCGTTGAAAAAAATAAGTTAACGAAAAATAAGATATAAACGTACCAATTTTTATATTGAATGCATTAACAATGAAAATAAATGAACGTTAAAATTTAGAGAATAATTAAAATATACAAAGTTTTTTGTAACAACATTGGTCGTGGAATTGCCATTATAATGGAGATTTATTTTAGTTCCGCGACGGAGTGTTTGTATAGTCGAGTATTTTATGCATTTGTATACGGTAATATTGTTAAACTTGTACATTTAAATTATATCATATTCTCTTATCAAATTATTATTTGTGGCATGGAAAAAGTCTTCAAAAGACATGCAAGATTTTCCGAAAACAATATTGGTTAACAGACTCCAAGAACCAAACATAGGAAACTTGGAATTCAACCTTTTGCTAGTATTAAAAGTATCTAAGCTATACATTAAAAACTATGCATATCTGATAATTACACTATAGAAACACTAAAAAGGACTTCAAATGTTGTTGACCTTCATTTTATGGGATAACCTTTCATATTTTTTCCAACCAATTGGTTATCGTGCACGACTGGAAAATGGTTAGTTTCTCGATTATCAGCTTTTGGTTCTATCCCGCCTAGCAATAGTAGTTGTGGGCTGCCAATAGCTCCACACGTTACGATAGCCTCACTCCCCTTCGTCTTAGATATAATCCCCATTTTTTTCCTTTAAAAACCACTCCTGCCCTTGGCTTTTTCACTCTATACAAATTATAATAACTTTATACTATGTACTTTATTTTTTCTTGCAAAGCTAATTTTTTTTACTAATAAGTATTAATACAATTTCAGTTAGCATACCAACTATGTGGAAAACAATCTTTTGAACTCTAGCATAAATCAACATGTCGATGTTCCTGGGGTTTGTGGACGCTATCGGGTGAAACCACGGCATCCAAAAGACCATTGCAGACCGTTGGTTGCCATGGTTTGAACAATTATATAATTTATATTGAATGGTTAACAATTCATTCGTAATATTAGTGAATCCAAAGATGTTTGGTGTCAAAAATCTGACTTTCGCCGATTGACCCGTTAGAGATACAACATAATCTGTATGGAATGAGGCGAAAAAAAATTAAAAATGTTAGCGTCACTGTGCGAAGAGTAATCCATGTTTATTTCAAATGCAAAAAGGAAAAAAGTCAAAACTTGTAAAGATGCAACACAATTGACAAAATTTGGATTGCTATAAACTGATTACTGGTATCAAATAGGTCCCTAGCTAGCTGGACTGTTGGAATACAATTGCTAGTGATTCTGGGTCAATTCAAAAATTGATGGTCTTGTGTTGTTGAATCTATATGGGGAATATGGAGATGCTTACATCAGAAAGTATAAACTCTCACCCGCCCTACTATATGTAAATCTTCTCTTAGCCGATTCTCAACTACATTGCGCCCACTTAAGATCTCTATAAATACCACCCCATAACTATAGACATCGCTCTTTTCTGTTATGTTTGTCATGTAACAATATTCTGCCGAAACTAAAAATTGTATTAAAAGATGCAGATATCTAGCAACAATGAGGGAAATAAATACTTGCCTTCATCTGAATGTTCTGCAGCACCATGCACATGACTGTTTAGTTCAATAGGCGAATCACATGAATCATTTCCAGAATCACCTTGACCAATGACATACACATGGGACATGTATACTGCGTTTGTTGAAAGGGGTACCAAATGTCCGGGATACCTTACTATCCAGAAATTCGGTACAAGTTAATTCCACTATAAGAGACACATGCATGTGTGAATCAGTTCGCTCCCCTTCTCCTTCCTTTTGTAAACCCTGAAGACATAAAACATAAAAAATTAACAAATTAAAGATAGAGATCCATCATTTTAAGAAAGCGCCAAAACAATGAAAAATGGAACCTTACCACCATGAGCTTGCAGCCTAGGCCGACCGTTTCTGCAAGAACTTTGAAAAGAATAGCACGGGGATGACAAAAAACATGCTTTAATTTACCTAATATCTTAATACCTTTATTATGTACATTGTATACTTCCTCCCATGTCCCTTTGGCGAGATTTAACTACATGTTTGTCAGATTATAGAAATCACAAACCTATACAAAAATCAAACATAAAATTCATCAAGATAGCAGACTAAACCAGTAATCTTTTAGAGTGCGTGTAAAGGGATACTGAACATAAGCAAGTAGGACGCACCAATCCGCCTAACTTTTTAATTACTGCAACCACGTTACAAGTCAAACCTTTTTGCTAAAGTCAGAGCTAACTGTTGTAACATAGTGACCTTCTTATCTTTTATGCAATAAGCAGGGCGGTGAATTAAAACAAAAAAAAATAGCCGTTCAACGGGTTGGATAGTGTCGTTCAATGACAATAAACACTAATATTTAACAGTTATGTTAAGTGTATAAAACCCAAAAAGAAAATTTTTAAGCTGTCCACCAAAACTAAATCCTTTTGCCATGTCCTAAAAGTTGACCCATTTTGACCTGTCATACTAAACAGACCATAATATCATAGTATCATTTTTCAGAAGGCACCTCAACGTCTTATATCACGTATGAAGAAACTTGAAAATGATAACCCACAAAGCCATCCTGTTGAGCATTCTGAGATATATGAATTCAATTTCCCAATATTGACTGTGAAAAGAAGCAGACTGAGGTCGGATAGTATAACAAAAAAGAACACTGAGGTATGATAAATATACATATGTTGGGAAGAGAATGATTTACCTGGATTAAAAGCATGATAGGCACACTGCAACCTGCCAACACTTTTTTTCTTCCTGAAAATGAAAAAATTCTTAAAAAAAAACCCCCCAAATCTGGAAAACATGTTTTCATCCTTCCTTAAATTTAACCAAATTCTCGACTACAGGTGTTTAATTAAAAAATATGCCAGCTTATATTATTTTCTAACCTGTCCATCCATGGCTTTCATTGCCTAGCCGATTCGTCACTGTTATAATTCATGAAACCAAAACCTAAGGCTCTTAATCTGTTATGATTTTTGGAAACATTTTTATAAAGATAGTACGCAAGCATACATGAAGAACATGATCGTTTCGTCTTATATTCTATAGTATAGTACAACAATTTCCATTACTTTTTCCTCTTCTATTATTCCCCTGGATTTTTTGACTTTCTTCTTTGTAGGTCACTTGCACAGCAAAATAACAAATATTTGTTATTGTAAGAACTGAACTCCAAAAACATAACGATAATGCTATTTGTTTCTCTAAACCTTTTATATAATAAAAGAATTACATCATTTCGGAATGTTTTTAAAAATCCCTTCTTATTAAAAAAAAATTAGACCAATAGGAAAGTTCGATTGTGACACATAGGCGAAATCGAGTAATATGATTGGCCAATAAAAAGTCAAAATTGAATTGATTTTGGTCAAACTTTAATAAATTTGGTGGAGGATTTGATTAAGAAAAAAAACACATAAAAATATAGGTGTCAAATTTATGAAAATAAAAACATAATAAAAGAGGGGGTAATTAATAAAACATTGGTGGTTGAATTTTAAATATATTATATGGAGTTAAGTGTAAAATTATAAATCTCCATGTTTTTTATAACTTTAGATAATAAACAAATAACCCCTTACACTTTATACCCCTACAGTTTATAATATGAACTTTGTTTACAATTACATGAGTATTATTATTGGTTTGAGACTTCCACCAATTAAACTTACAAAATTTTATAAATGTACGAATTAGTTTTAATATACGTTAAATACTTTTAAAATAAATATTAGTTTTAAACTTTCATCTATTAAAATATCTTTTTACTATGTACGTTATATATAAATAAAAACTCATGTTACCCTATTTAAAAGTTTAATCTATAAGTACACGGGTTTGAATATTAAATATAGTTAAATTTTTATTAACGGTAATATAAATATCAAATGTTAAGAACGAGTTACTGTGGTATGAAAATAAATATACGCGATTGTACTCATAACAAATCATGTAATTATTATTTAAAGTTTATAAACGGATATCCGGAAAAATATTTTTTAAAAACTTTACGAAGTATATTTTAACTTCATCAACGCTCATTATTTGCTACTAAACTTACACATTTTGTACAACATGATATCAATAGTTATAGTTAAACAACAACATCAACCTCAACATTAACATCTATGTCAGCTAAATAAAGTTAAATCTTTCATCTAGGGGTGAGCAAAAAAACCGCCGGAGTCCCGACAACCGACCCGGTCCCGACATAAACCGATAGTCCCGAAACCGAATAATAGCTTCTCGGGTCGGGAGTCCGGATGAATTTTTAGCATTTTCGGGATTTGGGACGGGTCGGGACGGGCCAAAAACCGACAAAATACAAGCAAAAACCGACTACTTTCGGGACGGACCAAAAAACCGACTACTTTCGGGTTGGTATTCGGTTTACAATTTAGGTGAATTTCGGGATCAGGATAAGTCGGGTCGAGTTGAGATCCGGCCCGATGCTCAGCCCTACTTTCATCCAATAAAAATTTTACAAAATATTAATTGATTGCATACTTATTAGTTGTATTTATATCACAATTTTTCATGGGTAAACTTGTATATGTCTATATAGTAAACAAAAATTTTAGAATAAATTTGATTTATGTGTAAACTCATGTGATCAAAGAACCTTTGACCCAATAACATTATAATAAGACACGCTCAAGAATCCAATACAAGGTTGATGTCACGGTAATATTCACAATTTCTGCTAACTATTTTTCTTACTTTCGCACATGTTGATGCTTTAACTTTTTAAAATATACATATAATTTTCTGTTTTAAACGATAATACTATATAATTAAATTCTTCAAGAAAAACCCCGTGCGTGCACGGGTATTATAACTAGTTAGTAAAACATAAGTTGGGAGAACCTGACCTGTAGAATAAGATAATTAAAGAAGAGTTTTTAACAATTTGAAATACCTGATCATAGAACGGAGCAAAGTTGTATTTAATTAGGGAATTGGGTGATTTCAAACCCATTTAACCCGACATGCTTGGACCAAAATAAAAGTGTGATACAAATTGAGATGTTTTTTTGCGTAAGTAGTGTTTACATCAACTATCGCCTTCAAAAGTGTTCCCTCTCAGCATCATTATTCTCGAGTTGATGCGAACGTTCTCCAAGTCCACAGATCACGATAGGACCTATTTTACCGATTACTACTTCATTGGGTTCCGGGTCAATCCTACCATTAATGAGTATACCCATATAAGTAACTATTGTAAAGCTCATTTAGTATAATAGACCATCCCAGAAACATTGTAGGAGCAGCAAAATCAAGGCTGACCTGCATATTGAATGCAACCATCTGAGTTCATACGTGTAAAATAAAAAAACAACTGATTACATTTTTATTACTACACCTGGAAAATAAATAAATTGAATTAGAGATGGCAAAGCTATGCAACGTAAGAACCAAATTTAACAATAACAATAAAAACACCATCTTTTAAGAAACACATCAACCTTTTGTAGGTTGTATTTAGCTCAACTGAAAGATTAGTAATTTCCCCTTTATTCTTAACGTTGGGCATAAATGTTGATGAGTCTGTAGCGACAAAGTAGTAGTGGATTTCGTTCTTGGGCGGTTACACTCTAAGGCTAATTTAGAAACGATTATCAAGGCTGTTATAAAGTATATAAACATATTATATGAGCTTGTTGTGTTCTCCTAGTTGCCTACATGTATAATGGTTCAAAATCAAGCAAATGGTACCTTAATGTTTGATGTAGAAAAATAGTTTCCAATCCCATATCAACATCTCACTCAAGATCTCGTCGAACAACTACTGCCACCCACTAATATCCACTTCAATCTGTATAATATTCACAATTAGCCCCAACACCATATGCACCATAATCACCTCCGATCCATGCTTTTAACAAAACCAAACCAAACCCGTCGTGCACGTACCAAGCCCTCTATATTGGACCCTTCAAGAATATCATACAAAACCAAGCCTTTTCGGCAAAAAGTCAAAAGAAAGTAACAATTGAAGTTCCAATGAAAATGTACTGTTATAATTAATTTTGCATCATATCTACTAATCAAAATCCAATCATTTTTTTGAATCGAAGAACACACACAAACAAAAAAAAACACTAAATTATTACATAAATCAATATCTTGAGGATTAATATACCTTTAACTCGTGAAACAGGAAACATACCATAGATTAATAGATTCAGTAATAGCTCTATTCTTGCCCTTATCTCTGGATAGCTGCAACATTATTGTTAAAAACAGCAGGTGATTTAGCAGGAAAACCTTGTAAAACATTTAAAAAAAACTATAAGTTTTATGAGCAACTTACTCATAAGTCCAAAGATGACCCAAGATAACCGCAATCAACTGTACCACCACAAAGTGAAAAGCTTAGAATATCAAATGAGATATGTAAAGAGAGATACCATAATTTATCAGGATCAATTAAAAAACTAACTATATTAGCAGGTAACTGATTCATCTCGAAAAAAAAGATGAAATAAGAATAGTAGTTTTAATTACTTTTGTACATCACAACTAACTTAATAAGCTAACCAATCACAGCATGCGCAAACATATTTGTCTATTTAGTTTGATGTATAAGTGCGACGTGGAGATGGAGATTCCAGAAAAGTCTACGAATAAGTAAGTGAAGGCTTGGCTTACGTGCTCAGCTCAAGCAAGAAGAAGCTTTAAAGTCAAGCCTATTGAATGGTGGCAGAGGGAGTGGAGGTCTAAAAGTCACTCCCGCCACAGAAGTGGTATATAAGTGGTTATCCTTAGCAGAATGTTGGTACGACACTACTTATCATACCACAATGAATATGACCCCATTTGAATTGAAGCCCTCTATCGCTATGCTCACTTATACCTATGCCCCAACCTGATGAAACGAAAACTAAATATTACTAAAAGAAACTTAATTTGATCAACTTCAGCAAAACCAATAACGAATTTGAACCTCGGTTGATGCATCCTACCAATTGCATGAATCTGAAATTGAAATACAAATAAAACTAATATGCATAAAAAACATAAGGGTGATTGAATCAATAATCTGCACGCTATATATTACTTATGAAGATTGGGTATATGATAGATGAATATAAGAGTGCTAGGTGTGGTGGAGAAACATGGTTCGCCGTTCATACGTGGAGGGCTCGTCGAGCTCGCCACCCCTCGCCACCACACCGACCCCCCCCCTCGCCACCCCTCGCCGATTCCACCTTCGTCACTTCCCCGGCGAAGGTAAATCTCTGACTTTGTGTCAGATTTATTTTTTCTCTTTTTTTTCTTTTCTCCTTCCCTTTNAGTTTTTTTTTTTTTTTTTTTTTGCCCGGATGGAACATGTTATATTTAGAACAGTTTTTAAGATTTACTTTTTTTTAGGCTTAATGTATATTTAGAACAGTTTATAAGATTTACTTTTTTTTTTAATAATTATTTTGTATGTGTTAATTTGTAATTTTAATTTAAAGAAATGAATTTAGGTTATTTGGAAATTTGAATAAAAAAAATAAAGACGTAAGTGGTGGGGCCAAAATGAAGAAGTTGAGGTTAGTTGTGAGTGAGGAGGGGGTTAGTTGTGAAGAGGTGTTGGGTGATGTGGCAAGAGTGGGACCCAAATGAAGAGCTTGAGCTCTTCACCACACCTAGCACTCTAAGAACCATTATTCCATGATTGAACAAATACAAAAAGAAAAACTTATTCACTACCACATGCTTTAAAAGTGATAAACATGGTGATTTCCATTCAAAAGAGGGTTACATCACTAAAAGCAGCTTAGAATAAATCAATTTCAAAAGCTTTTAAGCAATAACCACATTACATAATCATCAAAATCGATTCATGAGCATCAGAAACCTATTGAAAGAAAAAAAAACACCATCAGAATAAAAAACAAACATCACCGGACGTCCGCACGTTAGGTTTTTTTTTAGAGTAAGGAAGAAGAATGGTGGGGTGTGATGTATATCGTGTAGGAGTTCTGATTGTATGACCATGCATTGTTTTTCATGGGCTTAGGGTTTTTTTAGTCAAATTCTAGTTGGAGGGCTTATAGATTAGAAGTTGCAAAATATATTCCAAAAAAATGTTGTGGTTCAGTGGTTAAGATTCCATATAACATCTATAAGGTTATGTGTTCGAATCCCAAAAGTTTGTTTTTTTTAAATACAAAAAACACACGAAATTTATTAAAACATATTGCCAACGTACAATACTAATGATATATAATGTACAGAATTTTGAA
>LBNU01033708.1:13744-31085 GCA_014162995.1 Artemisia annua
GGGGAGGGTTAATGTGAGATCAAGCTTAAAATTCTAAAAGTAAGACCCAACATGGACCGTTGGATATTTTTATTTGTATTAAAAGAGATCAACATTAAATGAGTATCATTATGGTAATTAAATAAGGTTTCAAGGGTATTTTAGAGAATTTATATATATATGTGGTCAATCTTTTTCGAAATTTTGGCTATTATTTTATTTAAGAATCTGGTCGAGCTAGATTGTTTATATAATAAACTTATACGCAAATGTATCTTCAAACAAAACCAAAAAAACATTGAATACAACCTCTGATGTACAACTCTATTCAGTATACACAACCCAAAATTCAAAAACCATCTGGTGCACGAAGCTATTTATTAAATTCCAGTTGAAGACACCATATAAAAAAAATACAAAATATGAACTAATACATTAGAACTGCTACGGGTATCAACATTAGGACTCGTACACCAAAACAATTGCTATGGGTATCAACAAAAAAACAATATTTGGTACAAATCTGGTACATCAAAACAAATATATATGCCAATAACACGAACAAATTATCACAACTGGATGGTGATATCTCGACAAAACTGATTTTTCTGTGATGATTTTTCCGGCGATGGTTTTAAAAAAACCGGATCTAAAACCCAACCTCATGGTCGTTGAATCTTCAAGTCCAACCACCCGTTCACCGGTACAAAAAAAACAACGATGATTCCAGCGGTGATGTTAACAAAACCGAATCAGAAACCGTTGTCTTCATAAACACAAATCCATGTGAACATTTTTTTAATTAAAACACACAAGACCGGATCAAAAACATTTTTTTTAATTAAATCCGGTGTTCCCCACAAAAACAGAAACCCACCATCTTGATACATGTGGTTCACCAAACCCAGAAACTTACCATCTTGTAACTGACATGTAACCGGTGTACCAAACCCAGAAACCCACCATCTTGATACAGTTAACTTGATCTCTTTTACATCGTGGTTCACCAAACCCATAAACCCACCATCTGGTGTACACCTGACATGTAACTGGTGTACCAAGAATCGCCTCGTACACAAACCCAGAAACCCACCATCTTGATACATCATGGTTCACCATCTCGTACACAAACTTATGACCGGAGATGCCGGTATACGGGGGCAGATCTGTAACACGGCGACAGTTAGGGTTTTGTGGCGTTTTACCCATAATCTGGCTGAAAGCCTCGTCGGAAAACGAAGCCTCGCCTAGTTGGAGTTTGTCTGTGGCCGGAGAGTATGTGTATGAGGCGATTCTTGGTACACCAGTTATTGTGTACGAGGCCTAGTTGGAGTTTGCCTGAAAGCCTCGACGGTTAGATGGTCGGGATAAACACAACGACTAGTTGGAGTTTGTCTGTGGCCGGAGAGTATGTGGCTGGAGGGAGGGAGACGAAGGTTATTGTGAGGGAGGGAGGAGAATAAAAAAGTGTCGGCTCTAATTGTGAGTAGGGGAGATAGATGTTATTTAGGGTTATTGACAAAATAATAGATGTAAAGTACCTTTAATACCCTTTTCATTTAATTACTAATTTTGTTTGAATTAAAAGCTTAAATGCCACATGTTGGTTTTCTATTGAGTTCTTATTTGATCTTACTTTTATAATTTTAAGCATGATCTTATTTGAACTCAACTATATATATAAATATATATATATATATATATATATATATATATATATATATATATATATATATATATATATATATATATATATATATATATATATATATATATATATATATATATATATATATATATATATATATATATATATATATATATATATAACCTTCAAGGATTATTAATCAAACTTACTCTCTCAAATATAAAACCTAGCCAACTGCGGCGTAGAAAGTGGTTAGGTATAGTTTGGGCACGTTTCAACTACTTTAACACACGATGGCATACAACTATCAACCAACAAAAACTAACAACATAAATCAGTTCATGACTGAAGCCCCGGGTTGGCGTCACATTTTTTAGCGTTTAAGATCCGATAATCGTCAAGATGATAGCATATTTAAAGCATGAAATTTAGCAATTTATAAAGACTGAATTTTTAAATCAACACAAATTCAGATAGTCAAACCGGCCATTTTTCCCTTTGTTACACATAAATCAGTTCATGACTTCTCATTAAGAAACAATATTAACATAAATCATATTGCAATTACAAAGGTTGAATGTTTCTCATTAAGAAACCAAGGTACACCATAAAGCGCAGAGTGATTGTGCATTAGTATTGTAACATACTAGCAACCTTTTGGCGACACAATTATCTGTATGCACTCTGCCATTTACTATGCTAGCAAGTACAATCTTGTTTGGACAGATTGTTCCGCACACCTTTATCTGATGGACACCCGCGCTTAGTAAATGTGAAAAAGAAAGCAACTACAACATATAAGCAACATTCAATATAGGTTGATCTTCGGCTGCTTGCATCACTCACATATAATGAAGGTGGGCAATCTGATACATTCGTCCGATTGGATAGTTTCAGCACCAACCTGACAATAACAAACTCATCAGCAAATAGTCGTCAAGTTATAATTTTTTTTTCTCACAATCATTAGTGTAGATAAGTAACCTCTGTTTCTTATAGATTATTTTACCTTAAGAATCAGTTAATCCAAACTTGTAATCGGCGATCAGATGCAGCTTGTGATACGCTGAAAGGAAAAGACCACATGTGTATTGCTTAACAGTGATTTGGAAAACGTTTATCACAAAATGTAATAGCCATTGGTATTATGTACAACTGAGGTTCAGATAGATTAAGAATCGAAAAGGAGGATCTACCCGCCATGGCTGCAACCTTACCAGGTTACCCTGTCAACGTGCGAGTTTATACCTGAAGCCACGAAACCACAATGGCTGCAACCTACAGGTCGCCTGGCCAAGATACCAGTTTCTCGAAGGAACATGTTTCAGTTATACAACTGCAAGCATCCATCATCATCGCCATAGTAATTCAGACATAGAAAAAAAGGGCCAACGTCAACGGGCAGAAACCCAAATGATAATTTAGCCCTGAGATCCGCGAATGTAGAGGGCATACCAGCTACTTGCGATGGCTGGAACGTGCAAAAAGCTACAGCAGCCTTTTGAATGTCACATACGACAACGGTAGAATACATAACTGGGCTCAGATCTGTAAATGAAATGAAGGTATCAGAAACAATCTCATATGTTCGTACGTCAACGTGGCTGCAAAGAAACCTGGTTGCATAGTAATAAATCATACTATGCCATCCAGTCATTGCCATGCCAGGTTACGGTAACAATCTCATCGACCCATCCGAATCTGCTTTACACTCATCATAGCCCGTTACCATTCCCGTGTGTGTACATTACTATCTATTAATCAAAAAAATGGAGCAGGGCTAAACTAAGCGGGCTGGACCACGAAAAAAGCCTAAGAACATGGCCCGTATTCTTGGCAGGAAAAAAGGATTGCAAACGGCGTCGTTTCAACGGGATTTAATATATACTTATAATATAATGGCATGGGATGCGATGCCCCGAAAAAAGTGTAAACGGCCTGCCAAGATACGGACATTGACAATCGTCAAACAATTCCAGTAACATATCCAACAATCAAACAAAACCCGTTCAGTCAATATCCTTTTATTCCATCAACTTAACTTTGGCCCATTTTGACATATTAGGCCAGCAACTTAATTTTCTAATATTACTGTAATAAAATGTTTGATCCGTATTTACTAAGATTTGAGAAAAATATAACTTTTTTCAGATGTGTGAATATAAACCTATGACCTCAAGGCTCCTATTTGAGGTCCGATTAGCACCTTCAGACCAAAACGACACTTTTAAGTAAAGAAGACATGAACTTTAAATGGCTAGGACCATGGTTTTAAATCATCGTGCCTCTTCATGGTCCGCCCTACAACATTTTGTTCTTTTATGTACTATCTCTTATTCTTTGATAACAACGATGAAAAAAAAATCTTAAATTTACATTCCTCCAGTAGGAACAATTGTTTTATCCAAAATCCTTGAGAAAATAAAATTCAGAATGTAAGACCATTTAAAAAAAGGGAAAATAAGTATAATCTATTTGATTCTAAGTAGGAAAGCAATTGAAAAAATAACTTACTATGTCAAAGCTTATATCCATATCGAACCTTGTCACATAAGGTATTAACCTGCACGCACAAACCAACAACAAACACAGATATAAAAAGCTATCAATTAGTTCACCAAAAAAATGCATCATTGTTACCCAAAACCCTAAATCTCAAATCCGGCAAAACTAAAAAAAATTTAACCGAAAACCATAAAAAAAAATTACCTGGTATAATCGACTCTGAAACCCGTTCATCTAAGAAACAACCATAAGACCGGTTTATGTAAGATAATCATTCTCCCATAAATCTTTCGGCACCAACAAAACACCAAAATCGAAACCCATGTGACCAGCGCTGTTAGCGAATCTTGAAGGCCAAAAGAAACCCACAAAAAAATCATCAAGCAACAATCACGACTATTGGTGATGATTACTGTGTGTGTGTGAAAAGAGTACCCTGGAAGATTCTAGCTATCTGTGTTTTATGTGTTATACTCCGTATTTTTTTCTTTTTTGTATATAAAAAAACTGGAGCAGGGCTAAACTAAGCGAGCTGGGCCACGAAAAAAGGCTAAGAGTTGGGCCGTATTTTTTGGCGGGAAAAAAAGGACGAAAACGGCATCGTGTGAACGGGATTTAATATAAACTTATAATCAATATAGATATTGTTGGAAGATTCAACAAATACTTTCAAATTCAACATATTTAAGCTTAAAATATTAAACCACAACATGAGCCTATTTGCACCCAAAGTCCCGCGAAGTACCCGGAATTAACCCAAAAAATTTCCAACTAATTTCTACGCAATAGGTTGGTTTACATGGGAGGTGTAGCAAATTTTTAGCGCAAGCCTTTGCTGATCAAGTGGTCACATTCAGGGGTACAATGGTGTAATCATATAGGCATAAGCATTCACTTAGTAATTTTCCTTTCTTTACTTAGTAAGCCCAAGTAGAGACCAAAGTAGCTTTTGTTTAATTTTGTCTTGTTTAGATAAAATCAAACAAACCTGTTGCGCATAACAGGTTGATTTCAAAGAAACCTATGTCACCACAATCATAAAAATCAACATGCANCGCAATAGGTTGGTTTACATGGGAGGTGTAGCAAATTTTTAGCGCAAGCCTTTGCTGATCAAGTGGTCACATTCAGGGGTACAATGGTGTAATCATATAGGCATAAGCATTCACTTAGTAATTTTCCTTTCTTTACTTAGTAAGCCCAAGTAGAGACCAAAGTAGCTTTTGTTTAATTTTGTCTTGTTTAGATAAAATCAAACAAACCTGTTGCGCATAACAGGTTGATTTCAAAGAAACCTATGTCACCACAATCATAAAAATCAACATGCATTCATTGTAATAACTCTATGGATATAAGATATGGTGGCATAGATGGTTCAACACTCTATAAGTTCCCGCATAATATTTATAACACTATCCCAACAATACATGTTGCCAAGTTGTCTTAATCATCGGATCATATGTTAGTATTCATTCCAATATACTATATAATTAACTCTTATGGGCGTCTCCTTCTTGTTAATGATCAGATCAGCCTTTAAAAGTCTTCAAGGTGATATACCCTCTACCATAGGGACCTACATAATTTAGTATCATCAAAACCTTAATTAGACAATATACGTACCCTCAAAGCTTATAATATTATATGTGAAAAATAAATGTGAGAAAGACATATTGCAATATTTTGATTAANAAGAAGGCTACACAAATAAAAGAAAAAAGACAACACTCCGTATTTCATGAGTCCAGTAGGACCAGGACTAATAATGTTAATCAAGCCCAATTTGGTCAAATTATGTTTTCTTTTCTGAATCAGTCAAACCTAGTAAACTATGAAATCCAATATTTAAAAATGATTTGAATCCATGTTCAACAGGTTTTAAGAAGCTAGTACGTAATAGTCAAAGGCCACTTGCTCCAATGCGTTTAACTACAGTGCAGTAAAAGTGAAGATGAAGGTTGTGTAGCCAGGGGCGGAGCCAGAACTTTTTTGTCGAGGGGGCAAAATATAATAATTTTTAGAAACTACACTAAAAATTGGTCCGTTGGGGGGGCAAGTTACAAAAAAAGCCGAAAATTTTCGAAAATTTACACTACAATTTTTTTCGCCGGGGGTCACGTGACCCCCCGGACCCCCCTTTATCTCCGCCACTGTGTGTAGCTAAAATGATGGGCGGAGCCAAAAAAGTTATCGCCAGTAAAGCAAATTTCCATATATCTTTTTTTTTTTGTTTTTTTTGGGGACAGTCGGACAGATGCCCGCCCTGCCTGGTTTTTGCCTCGCCAGTCGCCACTATGTGTAACAAAAGGAAGCATCGAGTCATTGACCATGATGCAATATGTAATACGTGTGGCACTTAATTATTTACCAACTAGAAGTAATATATATTTGGTTTTGAGCAATTAGAGGTGATGGCCAAAAAGTAGAAATTGCGGAAGTTTAATATACATAGGAAATCGTTACCTTAGCCAGGAGCTTCCATATGGTTCATCTTGAATTACTAACACTTCACAATGAGGATGAGGAATTGGGCATGTATGCGCTATGCATATACCTGCATTATTAGTTGGTATCATTGAAAACTATATTAGGAAATTAGAATTAATCTTAATCAGTTGTTAACTAAGAACAGAGTCGACTATTTATGTCTTTATAACATCAGACACCTAGCTTGATGTCCTTATAAAAAGTTTACTCGTTTACTACTATTTATGTTTTTACAACGTACTATATATACATTTGATAAACTATGAGAACCATTGATATAAACATGTTTTTCTCATTTAACCTTTTAAGTACATATATTAAGAAAAGAATAGGAGTTGTTAACGAACCTGGTGGTGGCGGCAGCCAACAGGGTGGTGGCGGCGGAGGTGGTGGTGGAGGTGTTGGAGGTGGAGGAGGTTTAACTACGTCGACCTTTGGCGTCGGAGGTGGTGTATACACTCGTTTTCGATTGTAGTGTGAGTGCTCGTTGGCTATATTGTTTCAGGACCCATAAAAGTTTACAACAAAAGAAAATCAGATAATAGGAATTAGTTGAGATTTACATTTTGTCTACTAACAGCTACAATAGTTGACTAATTAACATATATAATCTTGTCAAAAATGAAATGATGTACCTTCTTTTCTTTTCTTGTAAATGATAATTCCAACTGCAACTATACCAACGGAAGAAACAACCCCAACAACTGAGGATCCTATGGTAATCGCGAGTCTTCGCACCTGTTTAAGTTTTGGCTTTCTGTTTCTTTTATGGTCACGATCATCATCGTCATTATCATTATAATCACTAGTACTGTTATCTGCACTCAGGCAATATTTTTCCTATGTTAGCGTCGTTTTATGCCAATAATAAGCTATAATGATTATGGGAGTAGTCGAGTAGACACTTACCTTGATTACCATATCGTATATAACAACTTCCTAAGTACATATCACTCCAAATCGATGTTTCACACTCTGATCTCAACCTTGCACGAGCCTCCAAGAGGCAATCTTCACACGCATCTAGAGTTATATCTTGGGTGCATTGTGCCACACCATTTACTCCCCCATAACCACCAGCGCGAAAGTATTGTTGGTTATCAGTAGTCAGATGTGTTAACGCTTTATCTATAGTGGCCATACCATCCGAATTATAACCAACCGAAGGACCACATCTCTTAAACACCTCCATCTTGTCCTCAACCCCCAAAGATGATGTATTATCGTATTTCACAAAACATCCTTCTGACAGTAGTGTTCCACTTGTCGACAGGGGACAAGTTGTTCTGAGTTGACTTAGAGAGTTCGCTACACAATCTCTACAGTTGGAAAGGTTAAGGTCACCTCGACATTGAAAAAGGCCATAAAGATCATTACTTTGGGAGGAATCCGAAGGGGAGATTTTTAAAGTGTTGAAATTGCAGATTGAGGCCGAGTCGACTAAGGAAGTGAATAATGAGTTGACATTCGACTCGTATAGGGTCATTGGGGTGAAATAGAGCTGAGAGCACTTATAATAGACTAAAGAGTTCGCCGCGGACACTGATATAACACCAAAGATAAGAGAAAGTATTGGAACTATGATAGATGGGGTTTCATACATTTTAAGAGCATCCAAATTCAAAACTCTAGCAATTGTGACATATATACGTGCGATATATCAAGTTCTCCCGATGTAAGATGCTATATATTGATCTCTCATGTACGTGAAAGGTCTTATAAAATTACTAGTATATAAAAAGAATGTTTGTACAATCATTAATATTCCTCATTTCCTTGTGTTTTCATGGTTAGGTTCTTTGTTCATACTTCTGATGGAAAACTGTACGTACTAGGAGTAGTTTATAATCAATAATTACAATACTTTAAAGAAGTTAGATACCGGTTCCAACTTTTAGTTGACTTAAAGTCTTCAACGCTTTAAAGATTGCAAACTTAATTAATATCGTTTGATTTGTTTCAATCCTCTTTGGGGTCCATTGCCATTAACTTGAGTCTTTATATATCCCACTCGCTTTAGTTGACGTAGAATTTTTGAATATGAAGTATTTTACCGACGAGCATGGTTAACTCACAAGAAAATTTTGTTGGTATTTACTGATCAAGTCTAAACATTTTCATTTCAAAAGTTAAATTCAAGTACTCACATCAAGCTCAGTTCTACTGTTTTTTCTTTTTTGAACAAGAAGCTCAATCCTAGTCTAAACATTTAAAACCAAAGTTAGAAGAGTACATATACGTAAAAATGCTTGAAAAATGTCTCTCACATAACATCCTGTCACTTAACAGCATTGGTATCTTAAACGTGAACTTCTTTTAACGGTGGAATCATATTAATACTGCCATATCAGGCGAACTTTCTATTCCTATTAGAAATCCAAGGACGAGAGTGACTCATTATCTCGTCCCGTATTGTGTTTCTTCTCAGCAAGGACGGAACTAATTAGCATGGACCCGAAGAGGTTGTGGACCGCCAAAAATTTTAGCAACAAGTGCAATTTAATCCTTATATTGTAGTGCTAGGCATTAGTAGTACAAATGTTAAAAGAGAATACAAATTAGCCCTCCTAAAATAAATACATTATAGTTTGGCCCCTCCGTCCCTGCTTCTCGGACACTTGACGCCAAAGCAGGTTTGGTTCCAACATCTCCATAGCAGCCACAACATGGTTTAAATAACTATTGGAAGGTAAGCAACAAAAGTTAAGGGGCTGTTTATGCAATATGGTGAAAGTATGATGTGTGACCAGATAGGATGAGTGCGACTGACTACCTAGAATTATGCAACATGTCATTAAAAATCGTCATGTATATGTGTCCTCCGCTACCATCCATTTAAATCGATAATATACTATTGGTTCACATAGCATTTACGAAATTCATGGTATCGATAATTCTTTCTTACCAACTATAAACCAATATTGACTCGTATCTTTTATATAATAAAACAAAACCCCAAGTGGGAACTTTTTCATTTCAAAAAAATCAAATCATACCTTATTTAGTAATAATTTTATTTAAAGAAAAAGATTATTTTTTTATTAAGTAACATTTTATATTTATCTATAACACAAGTAGAAGATAAATACAAAAAATATAGATAAGATGCAATTAACAATAGAATTAAAATTTTTAAATAATTATCTTTAATAATAAAAAAGTATAATTAAACATCATAAATCAAACAAAACAAAGATTAAATTATTTGTTTTTTAATAAATAAAAATATATGATTAAAAAAAAATTTAAAAAAAAACCCGCGCGTGCGCGGGCATTATAACTAGTATATATTATATGTTGGAACAAGCATTGTGCGCGTTATCATAATGTCGTTTTCATAAGAGTAGAGTATAAATAAGTTTTTTTTTTTTTTTTAGCTAAATGCAAGACCAATGGATTAAGACATAATAAATGATGAATACAGGCTTTTATTGTGATCAAGACATTAAGCATGATAGATAAATTTCAAGTTTTAAGCAAGCTAGGACGTACTATTATTTAGTTGATATCTATCGAATTGACGCAGAATGAAAATGAACAAACAGAAAGTGAAAGGAAAGAAAAAATCAATGACCAAAACTTAAAAACTAAAAAGAAGCTACTAATATAAAAAGAATAGTTTAATCTAGCTTTACGTTAATAACTTATCAAACAAATGGTTGTCGGTTCAAGTCTCGTATCATGTAAATATGATATAATATTTTATGTGATTATCAAAGGCCTTGTGACATAGTGGTGCCTTATTAGTTCATATACATTTCACAACATATAAGATAAAGTTATGATGTACGTATATCGTGAGATACTCGATCAGTCGGGAAGAAAAAGTACAGAGATAAGTAAAAGTGTAAAACCGAGATTACTAAATTCACAGAAAATTTGTTAATTTAGAAATAAACTGGACTTTTGATCATTGTAACATGCAAGTGTCTCAAGCCCATAAAAATGCCCACTACCAAGTCCATAAGCCGTTGATCAATTATCCACCAGAATTAGGCCGCAAGTGCTGGCCCTGCATGGAGGAAAAATAACCAAAAGAAAAAATTACATGTTTCGTCTTTGTAGTTTACGAGTCGGGCGTCGGTCCGCCGCGTTGCGGCGGGCCATTGTAGTTGGTGGAGATTTTAGGTAAGATTTCAGATGGAATTTCGACGTAAGAATAAAGGGTATTCAAGAAGAGTTACAGCGGTTATGAAAATTTACTGTTTTGGTAAATTAATCACCTGACATGTTACGGCCGGGGTTATTGGCAAGATTGTGATTTCGTATATTTTGTTTTTTCTACTGTCAGGAGCCATCAACTTGTATCAATTCATGTAATCAAAGTAAGTGCACACAATAATAGGTTAAAAAACAGGAAGCCAACCATATTTCCCATTGCAACTTGTATAAATTCTTGCATTGACTATTGAAACAACTATCCAAATACTATCGCCTTTGAATATTCTAAAAGTCTCCTTGGAGTTGCTTTTAAGTTCAAACTCAGGTGACCCGTTGAACCTGAGAATAGGCAAGTTGCTCGAGAATAGGCACTTTGTCGATTGTCCTGTTCGACACATTTCTGCAACTGCTAGCGATGATGGTTCAGAGCTGTTGTTTAAATATATTGTTGTCGAATGGTTACCAACTACAATAGATAGAAAAATGAATATAGTTCAAATTTGTAATTAAAGTTGGTGCAACAAAACTATCATTTATATTTTGTATGTATTTTAAAAGCAGCCAAATATCTACATCAAAATACACCATCACCATTATGTAATGCAGTTCCGTAAATTTGTTGTCTCTTGTACAGGACAGCAGAATATAGGGTTGTGGAATCTGTCGGAAAATGGCTACTAGAAACTTGTGACACTTTTATTTTGCAATTTTAATAAATAAGAATGGGTCAATTTACCTTGAAACGCAGGCCGATGGGGGCTGCTATGCTGGCGCGTACTGGTACCGATTCCATTCAGCAATTGGTCATTACCTTCAACAACAGACGATGAAAGGAAATTAATGCATCCTATAGCCTACAAATGTACCAAGCTGCTACTGCTGAACAATCACGACTGGAAGCGTTGAACAATCATCTTATGAATTTTGTTTGGAGGGAAGAGTTCTTGTAAAAGAGCATCTTAACCTAAAATAGCTAAGATACCACCATATTTTTACACGTGTCCAGGCAAGAAAGGGCAATTACGACATTGTATTTTGTTGCTATGAAGATTTATTCACCCCTCTTTTTGTTATAGCACTTAATTAGTCCCTACCATTTTTTATATTTATTTTCTTGCATCATCATCATCATCCAACATAAGATGCAAAAACTATCATCATCGTCATTTCTTGCATCGCCATCATCTTGGACGATTCTTGCATCATCATCGCCATCTTCGTGGACGATTCTTGCATCATCATCGTTGTCGACAATTCTTGCGTCATCTTTATCGACAGTTCTTGCGTCATCTTTATCGACAATTCTTGCATCATCAACGCTGTCGTCGAATCTTGCATCACAATCATCAACGACAATTCTTGCACCATCATCGTTGGCGATTCTTGCATCGCCATCGTCGTCGAGGATTCTTGCAACATCGTCGTCATCGATTCTTGCATCGCCTTCGTCATCGCCACTTCTTGCAACATCATTGTCATTGATTCTTGCATCGCCATCGTCGTCGATGAATCTTGCATCATCGTCGTCTTCATCGCTTCTTGCATCATCATCGTCGATTCTTGCATCGCCATCATCGATTGTCGTCCAAGATTCTTGCATCATCGTTTTTGTCGATTCTTGCATCATTATCATCATTGTCGTCTTTGCATCTTCGTCGTCCTAGATTCTTGCATCACCCATCATTACTGTTTTCAACTTAATAATCCTCATATATCATCTTAATCTCCGTTCACATCATCATCGAAATTTTGATCTGTCTCATCAGCATGGACGGACCCACATGGGAGCCGGGTGTGGCACAGGCCACACCCAATTTTAGGTCACAAAGTGTAAATTTTTTATAAAATGTGTCTTTTCTGGGTTCGTGCAACACCCAATTTTACCTAATAAATTCTTTATCGGGCAACTTTAGTACTCATGATCATAGAAAAAAATTGTGCAACACCCTCTCAAAAATCCTGGGTCCGTCCCTACTCATCAGCACCAAAAACCAAAAAAGAAAAGAAATTATTAAAATAAAAAATCCAAGAACAATGATCCGCTTCATGGATGATTCGGTTGGGTGGAGCAATTGGTTTTGTGTTGCTAAATACTTAATTGTAAGATTCAAGTGAGATAATAAAAAATCCCGTTGTTCATGCAAAGATTGGAAAATCAAAAGATGCTAAAGGTGGTAAAATTACTTAAATAACCTTTCACCAAACTATCAGGCTTAAAAATTTCTTGTGATTTTTCAAATTGCCACAAATATTTTCAGCCTTTGATCAAGTCAAAGTCAAAACATCTAATGGCTGATAATGTCTCCTACACTTTTTACTTTAGGAGGGTGTTTTATTTGAACTATTCTCTTTGTTTGGAATAGCATTAAATTAGGCAGTAGAAACTTTAGTATTGAAAATTAGGTAAGGAAATGGCCATGTTTACCATCTCACCCTTGTCCATGGTTTATATACGTAAAAAATTGTAACATTAAACAAACCTTAAGGTGGAGACCCATGACCTTTCACAGCTGGTTCAACCTTAGGATCTGTAGCAGTCTTGGAGTCAGTTTTCGCAGAAGCTTGGATTTGCAAATGTTGCACCCAACACGCTCCAAGCTCCCATCTGGTAGATTATGTGTTTTTTTTGAATCTTCTTCCTCCATTTTTGTCACACTTTCCTCCAATACTTTCTTCACCAAAACCTTAGCAGACTGCATATCCTTACCACCAGAAGGTGACGGCGTGGATGATTTGTGTAATAGCATCCTCAAACGATAAACAGTTGATACAAAAAATGGCCATTATAACCCTTGGTCTAGAAACCAAATTAAACAATGTTTATCAAGTTTTTTTTTAATAACTAACCTATTGACGTTCAACACATTAGCACCTCATTCAGATTGGTCCTCAATGTCGATATCCTGAGGGATCATTTTTCCATCCAAGTTTACCTCAGCGCCAACTTTCACAACAGCCGTATAACCACAGTGTCTAACGACCACTATCCCTAAACTAGAATAAGTCGAATCAGCACCACAAATTATACCAAATAAATCAGCGAGCATATATATTTAAGGGGTTAAAAGTTGTTTATTATCCTTGAGGTTAAATGTAAAACTTGATGATTATCCGTAACATAACTAATAAATAAATTGTTATCTGATTTGGATTCTTGAAGTCACAATAAGAATTGAATAGATGACTTTCGATACTCACCAAGTCCAATTAGACGTAACGTTCTATCTCTGTGTCTGATGACGTCAAATAATCTGATATTCTAAGTATCAATTTCCCCTCTTTATTGACCATTTTAGCTTAATATTGTCTATAGTTCTGTCTTATTACTTCACCTTTTGTTTTAGGACAATTAACAGAGTATGGAGCGGAGAATGGAATAAGATAGGCTCAATACGGACAAAAGCAACTACTACATGAAGACTACGGCGTAACTAAGTGATGATGTTACGCCGTAGCGTAATTATGACGTAGAATTATCCATTTATTGAAGACTACACCTAACTAGTAATAGCGTTACGGCGTAATGAAGACTATGAGGCCAATTTATGGGACTTATGAAGACTACGGCATAGCACCTCAGTTCATCTACGACGTAGTATTGTTATGGCGTAACTCTACTCTCCAATTACGGCGTAACCAAGCCTAAAGGATAAGATCGAATGAAGATAACGTAGCTACGGCGTAACTAGTTATGGCGTTACGCCGTAGCAACATCCTAGCCTATAAATACCAGACGAATTCTGACCTTAAAAATCATCTCCCCTCTCCCAAACCTTTCTAGGGTTTGGGGAGAACAACCACAGAAGAAGATGAAGGAGTTAGGAGTCAGAAGATGGAAGTTCTCGTCTACATTAATCGTTTGTATTCGAGTTTGGATTCTCCTATGTTTTTCCATAATCATTAGAAGAATTCTTATTAGTAATTCAAGTACATTTCAGCTATTTGTTCCTTTTTATTACTTCATAGAGATATCTTCTTTTGTCCATTCATGTGACCTAGTTTCGGTAGTATTATAAGCTTGTTTGTATATGTTACGCTTTATGTGGTTGACTTGATACCTCAATCCATATAGTAGGCTAGAAGAATTGACCATAGGACACTAGCCTGACAGATTGCGAGGAAATGGGAGGGATGACAACTGACCATACTGCCTTGTGTGAGAATTAACCATAGGACCACTTTACAAGTGGAGGTACTTAAGAAGTTAGAGAGATCTTTGATCCGAGAGGGCGATCTCTACCGAATGTGATCTATTAGGTCTGGCACTTAATGACTCAACCAAATATCTAACCTCGGCTTACTAGCATGGGGTAGTGCCTGTGGTTCCTGAGGCGATAGGAAGGGAAGATAGACTAGGACGACTTTACCCTACGACTTCTAGTGATATTTATGCCACTGTACGTTGTGTATGAACTGGAATAATTACCTGAATAGCTTGAATGATTACTCTATCTTACTGCTTTCTTTCTCTTGATTCAATTCTGTGCGTTGTTAATTAATGCATACTACTCTATTCAATATTATTATCAACGTTTACCTCTCATTACCGCATAACATACTTTGATTTCCTTCACAACAGCTCTTAGGGACGACACTCGGATTTACCTAGGCTCTACTACATCTGATCGGGTTCTCTGCCCGTTAGTATGTGTTTATCCTTGTATCTCTAAGTTTTATAAATGTAAAACAGGATGAAAATACGCATAAGGTTTTTGGCGCCGCTGCCGGGGAGCAGTTTAGTTGAAAGATTTTAAGGTATGCTTATTTGAACCATTTTTGAGACGAATATACCTGATCAGTGATAATTCAGGTACATAATTCGTTCTCTCCTATTACAATTCACTACAACAAAATGAAGCTATTGTAGCATTTTACAAGCAACACTTTTAGAGGTTGTTGTCTTTTACACTTCAATAATGATAAAGCAACATTCTGCCATATAAGTGTTGCATTTAAAGATTTTATGCAACATTTCTTTTCAAATGTTGCAACTTTTATTTAAAAAATGCTAACACTTTACAAAACTGTTGCATTTTTATTAAGAAAAATACAAAAGTGCTGCAAATCTGGTTTAATAATGCAACATTTTAAAATGTGTTGCACAATATATCAAAAAGTGTTGCAAATACATTAGATTTAGATGGAAAACGCTTAGAACCTTTTTATGCTTTGATTGAACATTTTTAAAAAACTGCGTCAAGTAGGCATGCCGTCCTAGTATTTTGGGTTTTTCATAGTAGTACTAACTTAGCTTATCTTTTTATAATTTTAGTGCATGTCATATGGTAAGTAATAGCGCATTTAAATACACAATTTTTATAATTTTAGGGCGGAAACGGTCCCGAGATTAACCCGGTGAGGCCGCGTACATCTGAGTCAGAGGCTCGCCTTCCCTAGGTAACTCCAACCCATGTACATCTTAAGCTTGTTGGCTATCACTGCTAATTCTAATGCTAATTCCATTATCCATCCTTGACGATATCACCACAAGAAACCTGGACACCCAAAAAAAAAAAAACTATTAAACATCCCCCTTGCACATTAAAAGAGCATTTTTCATACCATATCACATTTATGAATTCATAGTCTACCTAAGCCACATATACACTATTGCTTCAAAGTTATGAGTTCAAATACTTAGAAGCACATATTAAATAGCCTCTTTTTGGTTGATCTAAATTCAACAAGTGTTTAAGTTAAACATTCATCATTTTTAACTAGTTTACAAATCACCTCAGTTAGTATGTTTGTGTAATTGTGTTAGTTATAATGCAAAACAATCCAATTAAACTTTAGTGATTCGTTATTATTTTCGATAGATGTTTAAATCCTGTCATACAAGTATCACATCCTCTATGCATAAATAAGTAAAAACTATAAAAATATTGAAATGACACTACATATGAAGAGATCTTTAATGTTTGTGAGAGAGGCAACACATGTAACTTATTTTACTGGAATCAATCATCTTTATAATCAACTACAACATCTCTTCTTACTGCCCCAATTTAATCAATGAATTTAATGATATATCAGAAAGCATGAAACGGCTTACCAGTTACTAAGTTTCATTACTTAAATAGTTACAGACACAAATCTACAAAAAATATATGCGACATACCATACAACAATCAGAGTATCAGACTACCTGTAAATATGACTACAATTTTTAAACATGAATACAACAAATAGTTTATATGTAACAAATAAAGAGGAAATAAAGAAACAAAAGCTTTGAATTTTAAAACTTTAAAAACCATAACAACGTTTGATTTCTACCACTTTTAGCATCTTATCAAGATTATGTAGAGAAAAATTCACCTTTTTCTTGTGAGGGATAATTTTCCCGATGAGGAACACAATAAATAGCAAAGAAGATATGAGGTGAAATTATGAGGAAGTAAGAGGATGATTAAAGAAGATTGAAGTAAAATGGTCAAACAGAGAACAAATAAACTAGTGAGAAGTAGGGGTGTAATCGAGCCGAGTCGAGTCGAGTATTGACATGCTCGAGCTCGGCTCGTTTAAAATCGAGTCGAGTCGAGTATTTTTCGATTCGAT
>LBNU01033709.1:14154-29003 GCA_014162995.1 Artemisia annua
AACCTTGAAGTGAATACAATGCTAGAATTATTCGTACTCTAGTCTAACCCTAGGATCTCCTTTTATACACCAAGGAACCCTACAGGCTTACATACAACTTCCTACCCACGACTATGATCTTCTAACATTATAGAATATTACATAATATCTATACTAGAAATACAAATATTCGTACATAAACTTATCACATAGGCAGCAGAGTCTCAGCAGTATTCTTCCAGCAGTAGAGTCTCAGCAGTAGTCTTGTCTAGCAGTAGAGATTTTGCACTTAGCAGTAGACTTGACTAGTTAGCAGCAGTGTAGCATCCAGAAGTAGAGTTACTTCAAAACCCAACATCATTTAAGCCCTAATTCGTATAAATGTGATCAAATATTGCCCTAAATCGTTCCTTTTGTCATTTTAGGTACTTTTGAGAGGAATTCAGGAAAACATGCATATTCGGACGTTTTTGGAGCATAAAAGTGAAGAAAACGACAAAGTCTCAAAAGATGGTGATTTATAACCTGACGCCGTCAGAAGTCACAAGGTGACGCCGTCAGACAGTCTTGACAAAAGAGTGAAATCCAATTTTCAAATGACGGGCCAGAGGAATTAACACCTGACGCCGTCAGGTGTTAGGAAAAGTAGGCCGTCAGGAGTAAAGTTAAAGAGTAACGGCCCAGAAGGTTTTATAAGGTGACGGCGTCAGAAGTGGATCTAGGCCATCCGAGAAACTTATTGGCGGCGAGCTGACGGCGTCAGCCCTTATAACCTGACGCCGTCAGAGTGTAAAATCTATATATAGTTTTCTAATTTTCATTTATTAGTGTGGAACTTTGTGGAGAACTTTTAGGGCAAACCCTAAAGTCGAATTTCCTGTACTTTTTAGGGTTTCCAACCCTTGGAACCCTCATGCTTAATTAAAGATAAGTCTTCACTTCAATTCAATCAATATGTCTATGTGTTGGTTGATTATCTCTTTTGCTTGTCTTTTAATTAACATGTATAGCTAAATTCTTCTTGTGTTTGCTTAGATCTAATGAAACCTAACTATTAATTATTGGTTGATTGGTGTGTGTTGTTGTTTGTTGGGATGATTGTTCCATCAATGTTAGGCTCAAGAAAACTGGCCAACCTCCTTTATGGTAACGTGCTTGAACGTCTTGGGAAACATGTAGCCAAGGCATACTAGGCTATTAAGGTAGTATTTAACGCATGAGCCACTGTTTACAACCCCTATGGTTGTGCCGTGCATGGCATAGGGCAGTGACAGCCCCATCTGGTACAATATCCATCCTAACACTAGTCTGGGGTAACTCAGTGTTCTTTGAGGCTTTCCTACGTTTATAGGTCTTTAATGGTTGTGGAGATGGTGATTCAAAAGTGTGTGTGTGTTGGGAATCAGTGGGAGTTCCTGATCCTTCACCCTGAGCATTTTCAATAAGGTCCACCATATAAGGAGTAAGTGGTGTAACTTCACCAGAAAATTCTTTGTTAACCTTGACCAAAAAACTAAAAGACACAGATCCCATTATTGGTGATTTATAAATAGCTCTATGGGATCTTGTTGTTTCAATTTGATCATTAACAAACAATTGGATAAACCTTGGATAAAGCAAAGATTTTCCTTTTTTTAACACTCAAAACAATGCCTTCAAAAATCATGTTTGAAAAATTAAATGGGTCTCCTGTGCTTAAGCAAATCATAGCAGATGCTATGGTTGCATTAACCTCATTCCACCCAGTTGTTTTAGGACTCAAACAATGTAATAAAGTATGGGCTAAAAATTTCCATGGAGTAGAAAAAAGACCTTTTTGAAATTTTAAACTATTGTCTTTCTTCTGATAGCCCAGTTCTGCCAAACCTTCAAAAAGTTCATTCCTTGCAAGACACTTTGTTCCTTCTTCATCATCAAAGAGCAAGGTTGTTCTAATAGTGGCTTCAGAAACTATAACTTTTTGATCATCAACAAAAGCCCTCACACATAGTTCCCCCTTCAAAGTTTTGACTTTGGCAGTGTGCCAAAACTGTTTGATGTGAGAAGCATAGATGGTAGGATTCACAGTTAATGCATACCTAAGTGATGTAGCATTAAGAAAGTTTGCCATTTCTGTGAATTCAGCAGGTATAACATCTGTGTCAAGTTCTGCCACAATGTTATGACTTTTTGCCCATGTTCGATCGATATCCATGATTTAGGGTTCTTAAGATTTGGGGATTTTGAATTTGGATGATAATGGAGAGTGGGTTGGTTTCTAAACTGCAATTCGTGGTTATTGTGTAGAGAAAAAGTGATTCAATTAGGTTATAAACTGCTTAGTGGAAGTTACATAACCGTCCCTCAACTTTAAATTGTAGCAGCAGACACCCAGCAGCAGAGTCATATAACTAGCAGCAGAGTTGACTACTGCTTATGAACCCAAGCAGTAGTTTGACTTTTCTTGGACAAAAAGTCAAGAATCGAACCAAATCTCTTCAATAAGAGGCAGTTACCAAAAATTGAATTCCAATCACCAACTCCTCATTAATTACCATAACTCCCAATTGATCCTCAATAAAAGGGGATCAAATCCAATTGATTTTCCAAGCAAACCCTAATCACTTCCAAAAACACCACAAAACTTAATCAATATCTTCAATCTTTTCCAAAACAAGAATAATGTCTGACAACAGAGATAGAATCAACATCTCTTCAGACTCTTCAGACTCAGAGTCAAATAATCCACCCTTTGCACCATATCTACCACCATATCGACCACCCAAATGTGGTAGAAGAACTAAGGAACAAGCCCGGAAGTTCAAGCATGACATCAATGCAAAATACCTTCCTTTTCATAGAGATTACCAGTCACCAAATCCATCACATCCACCACAAGCACCACAACCAACTCATCCACCACAAGGACCACACATGACCTCCTCATTGGCTCAAGAAATCCCAAAAGCTTTGGTAAAAGCTTTGAGAAAGCATTTGGAGTTTTTGCAAGCAGAACCTTCACAACCAGAGGCACCAGTTCCTCCTCCTAAGACCCAAGCAGAAGCACCAGTTCCTCCTCCTCCACAACCATCAGCATCAGTTCCTCCTCCTCACACTCAATCTTCACAAGCAGAAGGACCTTCTGGATCACATGGAGTTGTGATAGGCCTAGTTTGTCCAAGAGTGTGGGATATGGCAACTCAGTCCATGGGAAGAAACAGAACCATGCCAGATTCCCAATCCTTGAGAGATGCTCTTGCCAATGTTGCCCAAGAACAAGAGAAGAGAGACTCCAAGGCCAAAGGAAAACGTCCCATGTAATAGGTGTTAGGGTTGTGTGAATGTTTCCTTTTGTGTTTTGAAAGCTTGTAGTAATCTTCTTTTGCTTGATGATGTCTTTTGAATAGCTTGTAATGACCATCCTTTGAATAATTAATGAAGTATCTCTGTTCTTCTTTAACTTCAGTGCAATCTTTGAATGTACATTAGCTCTAAAGAACATCATTAACACTTGAACTTTCCCTGCAAAAGATTAGTCCAAAACACAAACACAAACAGAACACTATACTGCTAAGTCATACTCTAGCAGTAGAGTAGAGTATGAGCAGCAGAGTATAATCAGCAGTAGAAACAACCTTTTTAGACCAATAACAGTGCAAAATACTTTTACAAAACTTTACAAAAACACAATGAGATAAGTTTTTCAAAGATTTCTCATACCAATACTTGCAACTAAAAACTGAAATCTACCCACATCAAAGTGTTTAGTAAGTAGATCAGCAACATTTAGATCAGTATGAATTTTAACAACTTGAATTAATTTCTTTTCATAGCAATCTCTGATAAAATGATGTCTTATCTCAATATGTTTTGTTTTAGAATGAAAAACAGTATTTTTGATGATGCACAATGTACTGTTATTGTCAATGAAAATTTTGGTGTTCATAAAATTGTACCCATAGTCCAGCAATTGGTTTTGCATCCAAAGTACTTGACCACAGCAACTTGAAGCAGCTACATACTCTGCTTCTGTTGAAGAGTTTGCCACCACAGTTTGTTTCTTACATTGCCATGACACCAATCTGCTTCCCAGAAATTGACAACCTCCTGTTGTGGATTTCCTATCCAAGCTAGCCCCAGCATAATCACTGTCTGAGTATGCTTCCAAATGAAATGGTGAATCCTTAGGATACCAAAGCCCCAATTTGGGTTGATACCTTAAGTATCTAAAGATTCTCTTCACAGCATTAAGATGTGATTCTTTGGGATTGACTTGATATCTTGCACAAGCACATACAGCAAACATAATATCTGGTCTTGAAGCTGTAAGGTACATCAATGAACCAATCATTGACCTGTACAAGTGAACATCCACCTCTTTGCCATACTCATCATTCATCAATGGCTTATCTTTCTCATGAGTTGTCTTTGCAGGCTTGGCATCTTCAAATCCAAACTTCTTTAAAATGTCAGCCACATACTTATCTTGGCTGATGAATATACCATCATGCAGTTGTTTCACTTGCAAGCCCAAGAAAAATGTAAGTTCACCCATGGAACTCATAGAAAATTTATTCTTCATGATCTTCTCAAACTCCTCACACATAGCTTTGCTTGTAGAACCAAAAATGATATCATCTACATATACTTGAACCAGCAAAATATCACCTTTGTTCTTCTTGATGAATAAGGTTTTATCAATTTTACCCTTTTCATATCCACAATCCAGCAAATAAGTTGATAACTTTTCATACCATGCTCTGGGAGCTTGATGCAATCCATATAGTGCTTTCTCAACCTTGTAAACTTTGTCAGGAAAATCTGGATCTTCAAAACCAGGTGGTTGTGTCACATAAACTTCTTCCTTGATTTCCCCATACAGAAAAGCACTTTTAACATCCATTTGATATACAACAAAATCTTTGTATGAAGCATAAGCCAAAAACAGTCTTATGGCCTCAATTCTTGCCACTGGTGCATACACTTCATCATAATCAATACCTTCTTGTTGTGTGTATCCTTGAGCAACCAACCTTGCTTTGTTTCTGATCACAATTCCTCTTTCATCTCTTTTACACCTAAAAACCCATTTAGTACCAATTGCCCTTTTTCCATTAGGCAAATCCACCAAGGTCCAAACTTCTTGTAATCTGAATTGAAGAAGCTCTTCTTGCATGGCTTCTACCCAGCTTGAATCTTGTAATGCTTTATAGGCATTTTTGGGTTCAACTTGTGATAGGAAACAAGCAAATAGACAGTTTTGCAGATCTTTATGACTGTTTCTTTGATGAAGAGATCTTACAAAGAAAGCTTTGTGTAAGATATCTTTTTGCTCTTTAGTCATCCTCCTAGTTTGCACAGTTGATGATGGATCACCCAAAATGTTTTCTTTGGGGTGAACTTTGTGAACTCTTGTAGTTTTGGTTGGACTAACTGGAATACTAGATTCCAAATTAGTAACATCTGCTGCAGCTCCAAAGATTTGAGGATCAAGAGCCTCATCATCAGTATCAGCATAGATCTCTGTCAAACCAGGTGTAGTGGAATCATCAGGGTATGGTGAATCAGCAAGAGATATACCCTGTGAATCAAAAGTTGGAAACTTGTGTGTAGCAGTAGTGTTGCTAGGTCCAGCAGCAGAGTGTTCATTAGCAGTAGAGTTATGAAGACTGCTGCTAGAAGTAGTTTCCTTAGGTTTTTCCACCACTTCATCAACTTTTGGTTCTCCCTCACTTCCTTTAGGAGAATCTTGGACAACATCATCTTGTGAACTCCTTTCCTCCTGTGTAGGAGAAATATTTGGTCCAAGGCTCAATTTTTCAATCAACACAAACTCCTTTTGGGAATCAGCTTCCTTAGCAGCAGAGTCATTTGATTGATTACCTGCAAGAGAGTTAGTATCCATTCCTGCAAACACTGGCTCATAATTCATGGTTTTGGTTAGCATATCAATATCAAATAGCCATTCTGGTCCAGTTCCTGCACTATTGGTTTTATTCTCATCAAACTCAATATGCAGGTTTTCTTCCACAAATCTAGTTCTTTTATTGTATACTCTATAAGCTTTACTATTGACAGAGTATCCAACAAAGTAACCTTCATCAGCCTTTTCATCAAACTTGCCTAATTGGTCTTTGGTATTTAAGATGGTAATAGGACACCCAAATGGTCTAAAGAATGCTATCATTGGCTTTTTACCATGAAATAATTCATAAGGGGTCTTATTATGAGGCTTAACTACCTTACTCCTATTTTGCACAAAGCAGGCAGTGTTCACTGCTTCAGCCCAAAAAGGTATAGGTAATTTTGAATCTGACAACATAGTCCTAGCAGCCTCAATCAATGTTCTATTTCTCCTCTCAGCTACACCATTTTGTTGAGGAGTTCTAGCAACACTGTACTGTCTTAAAATACCCTTACCCACACAGAACTGATTCATTGTATGATTCTTAAACTCAGTTCCATTGTCACACCTTATTATCTTTACCTTGTGATTTATTAGGTTTTCTATTCTAGTTATGAACTCCTTAAGAATTTCAGGTGTTTCATCTTTGGTAGCTAGAAAGAATACCTAAGTAAACCTACTGAAATCATCTGTGACAACTAGACAAAATTGCTTCTTATTCAGACTTTTCACAAAAACAGGTCCAAATAAATCCATATGAAGCAAATGCAAAGGCTCATCAATAGTATTCACAACTTTGGACTTAAAAGATACTCTGTGTTGTTTACCCTTTTTACAGGCAACACAGGTTTCATCATTTTCAAAAACCTTTGAAGGTAACCCTCTTACAAGATTACATTTTACCAATTTATTCATGGTTTTGAAATTTAAGTGTCCAAGTCTCCTATGCCATAATTTGGATTCATCAAAGGTGGATTTAGCAAAAAGACAAGTTACATCTCTTCTAGGAACTATGTTCTTTATATGATCACTGTATATGTTGTCATTACTTGGAACTTTGAGTACCACATACTTGTCATCTGGTAACTTAAAATCAGAAGAAAGGACAAGACATTCAGTGTCAGTAAAAAGAACAAAATTCCTTTTGTCACACATTTGTGAAACACTAAAGAGATTAAACTTAAGTCCTTTAACTAACATCACATTCTCAAAATTCAAATTTCCTGTTTTTATAGTACCAATACCAACAATTTTTCCACCTGTAGGATCATTACCAAAAGTAACACATCCACCATCAATAGGCACAAAATCTTCAAGTTGGGATATGTCACCAGTCATATGTCCAGAGCATCCACTATCCATAATTCCTTGGTCTTTTTGCTTGAGCATCAACATCTTCACCTTCTATTTCTGTGTCACCCATAGCAACCTGTATAGCCAAAACTCTATCAGCCTCCACAAGCTTCTCCCTAGGCCAATATTCCTTAGGCAATTTCTTATACTCTTCTTCTTCATCACTAGAATCAGGAACAGCATCTTCAACTATCTTTCCTTTTCCTTTATCAGTGCTTGAAGCAATAGGTTTTGCCTTTGGAATTGTTTGTGAAGGTTCTTTAATCAACACTCCTTTTGTGGGTAATTGTGACACATGGATTGGTTGTGAAAGTGATGTTGGTTGAGATGGTGCAGGTTTGATTGGTTCTAGTTGAGGTGGTTGTGATGTATGTTCAGTTGGAGATTTCTCTTGAAGCATTAACAAAACATTTGCAACAGAGTTCTCACCTGATCTAGCAGCAGAGTATTGCTGAGCAGTAGAATCACTAAAGGGTTCACCAGCAGTAGTCTCTTTAGCAGCTGAGTCTAGAACAGCAGTAGTGTCTTCATTGTCACCATTATCAATATCCAATTGATCATCACCTTTAGCCTCCCCTGAAGCTAAATCAGTATCATCAATAACATTGTTATCAACACTTACTTTCAAACTAGCAGCAACATAGTCATCACTAGCAGTAGTCTCAGCAACAATTTGAATATCAGCAGCAGAGTTCAAAGCAACAGAGTCAACATTAATCATAGTTTGAACTTCAACCCCAGCAACCAAATCATCCTTACTCATAATCACAACATCAGCAACATTTTTAGTACCCCTAATTTCCTCCCCTGAACCTGTGCTATTCCTCCCCTGTTTGGAAGCATCCTCTCCCAAACCAGCAGCAGTGTTAGCAGAAGAAACTTGTTGTTGTAATGACTCCATTTGTTGCTTCAATGTATTGATCATGGTTCCCTGAGCAGCTGTGAGACCTTCAAGAGCATGTACTTTGGATTCCAAGTTTTGACACTTGGTTTCCAAAGTGGTACATTTATCCATCAATACTTTGATTTGTTCCAGACTAGCCTCATCACTTCGACCTGTGTTACCTGGTCCGAGAGGTGAATCATTGACATTGACATTTTGTACAAGGGGTGGTGCCATCAATTCAATTTGTTCAATTCTGTCCTCCTCACTTCGGGATGTGTGACCTTCCCTGAGAGGTGAATCTTGGGACACAAACTCAGTACCAAACCTAGTTTGATCACCTGAGCCCCCTATGTTTTCCATGTGGCTAGGGAATCCATCACCTGTGTTTGACTCATAAGAATCATTCACATTAGATGTTGCCTTGGATTGGGTCTTAGTTATGTTAACACTATCCTGCTCTGCTGCTAAGCTAGTAGCAGTAGTGTTAGCCCTCACCAACATGTCACCTCCATCACCTGTGACAGCCCCATCTGGTACATTATCCATCCTAACACTGGTCTGGGGTAACTCAGTGTTCTTTGAGGCTTTCCTACGTTTATAGGTCTTTAATGGTTGTGGAGATGGTGATTCAGAAGTGGGTGTGTGTTGGGAATCAGTGGGAGTTCCTGATCCTTCACCCTGAGCATTTTCAATAAGTTCCACCATATAAGGAGTAAGTGGTGTAACTGTACCAGAAAATTCTTTGTTGACCTTGACCAAGAAACTAAAAGACACAGATCCCATTATTGGAGATTTATAAATAGCTTTATGGGATCTTGTTGTTTCAATCTGATCATTGACAAACAGTTGGATAAACCTTGGATAAAGCAAGGATTTTCCTTTTTCTTTAACACTCAAAACAATTCCTTCAAAAATCATGTTTGAAAAGTTAAATGGGTCTCCTTTGCTTAAACAAATCATAGCAGATGCTATGGTTGTATTAACCTCATTCCACCCAGTTGTTTTTGGACTCAAACAATGTAATAAAGTATGGGCTAAAAATTTCCATGGAGTTGAGAAAAGACCTTTTTGAAATTTTAAACCATTGTCTTTCTTCTTATAGCCCAGTTCTGCCAGTCCTTCAAAAAGTTCATTCCTTGCAAGACACTTTGTTCCTTCTTCATCATCAAAGAGCAAAGTTGTTCTAATAGTGGCTTCAGAAACTATTACTTTTTGATCATCAACAAAAGCCCTCACACATAGTTCCCCTTTCAAAGTTTTGACTTTGGCAGTATGCCAAAACTGTTTGATGTGAGCAGCATAGATGGTAGGATTCACAGTTAATGCATACCTAAGGGATGTAGCATTAAGAAAGTTTGCCATTTCTGTGAATTCTGCAGGTATAACATCTGTGTCAAGTTCGGCCACAATGTTATGACTTTTTGCCCATGTTCGATCAATATCCATGATTTAGGGTTCTTAAAATTTGGGGATTTGGAATTTGGATGATAATGGAGAGTGGGTTGGTTTCTAAACTTCAATTCGTGGGTAATGTGTAGAGAAAAAGTGATTCAATTAGGTTATAAACTGCTTAGTGGAAGTTACATAACCGTCCCTAGACTTTAAGTTGTAGCAGCAGACACCCAGCAGCAGAGTCACACAACCAGCAGCAGAGTTGACTACTGCTTATAGAACCAAGCAGTAGTTTGACTTTTCTTGGACAAAAAGTCAATAATCGAACCAAATCTCTTCAATAATAGGCAGTTACCAAAAATTGAATTCCAATCACCAACTCCTCATTAATTACCATAACACCCAATTGATCCTCAATAAAAGGGGATCAAATCCAATTGATTTTCTAAGCAAACCCTAATCACTTCCAAAAACACCACAAAAACTTAATCAAAATCTTCGATCTTTTCCAAAATAAGCATAATGTCTGACAACAGAGAAATAATCAACATCTCTTCAGACTCAGAATCAAATCGTCCACCTTTTTCACCATATCTACCACCTTATCGACCACCCAAATTTGGTAGAAGAACCAAGGAACAAGCCAGAAAATTTAAGCATGACATCAATGCAAGGTATCTACCTTGGCACAGAGAGTACCAGTCACCACAACCAGCTCATCCTCCACAAGCACCACAACCATCTCATCCACCATATGTAGCACAACCATCACAATTGGCTCAACAAATCCCAAAAGCTTTGGTAAAAGCTTTGAGAAAACATTTGGAATTTTTGCAATAAGAACCTTCACAACCAGAAGCACCAGTTCCTCCTCCTAAGACTCAATCTCCACAAGCAGAAGGACCATCTGGATCACATGGAGTTGTGATAGGCTTAGCTTGTCCAAGAGTGTGGGATGCTGCAACTCAGTCCATGGGAAGAAACAGAACCATGCCAGATTCCCAATCCTTGAGAGATGCTCTCTCCAATGCTGCCCAAGAACAAGAGAAGAAAGACTCCAAGGCCAAAGGAAAACATCCCATGAAATAGGTGTTAGGGTTGTGTGAATGTTGTCTTTTCTGTTTTGAAAGCTTGTAATGACCTTCTTTTGCTTGATGATGTCTTTTGAATAGCTTGTAATGGCCATCCTATGGATAATGAATGAAATATCTATGTTCTTATTTAACTCCAGTGCACTCCTTGATTGTACATTAGCTTTAAAGAACATCATTTCCACTTTAACTTTTCCTGCAAAAGATTAGTCCAAAACACAGACACAAACAGAACACTATACTACTAAGTCATACTCTAGCAATAGAGTAAAGTATGAGCAGCAGAGTATAATCAGCAGTAGAAACAACCTTTTAAGACCAATAACAGTGCAAAATGCTTGTACAAAACTTTACAAAAACACAATGAGATAAGTTTTTCAAAGATTTCTCATACCAATACTTGCAACTAAAAACTGAAATCTACCCACATCAAAGTGTTTAGTAAGTAGATCAGCAATATTTAGATCAGTATGAATTTTAACAACTTGAATTAATTTCTTTTCATAGCAATCTCTGATAAAATGATGTCTTATCTCAATATGTTTTGTTTTAGAATGAAAAACAGTATTTTTTATGATGCAAAATGTATTGTTATTGTCAATGAAAATTTTGGTGTTCATAAAATTGTACCCATAGTCCAGCAATTGGTTTTGCATCCAAAGTACTTGACCACAGCAACTTGAAGCAGCCACATACTCTGCTTCTGTTGAAGAGTTTGCCACCACAGTTTGTTTCTTACATTGCCATGACACCAATCTGTTTCCCAGAAATTGACAACCTCCTGTTGTGGATTTCCTATCCAAGCTAGCCCCAGCATAATCACTGTCTGAGTATGCTTCCAAATCAAATGGTGAATCCTTAGGATACCAAAGCCCCAATTTAGGTTGATACCTTAAGTATCTAAAGATTCTCTTCACATCATGAAGATGTGATTCTTTGGGATTGACTTGATATCTTGCACAAGCATATACAGCAAACATAATATCTGGTCTTGAAGCTGTAAGGTACATCAATGAACCAATCATTGACCTGTACAAGTGAACATCCACCTCTTTGCCATGCTCATCATTCAACAATGGCTTATCTTTCTCATGAGTTGTCTTTGCAGGCTTGGCATCTTCAAATCCAAACTTCTTTAAAATGTCAGCCACATACTTATCTTGGCTGATGAATATACCATCATGCAGTTGTTTCACTTGCAAGCCCAAGAAAAATGTAAGTTCACCCATGGAACTCATAGAAAATTTATTCTTCATGATCTTCTCAAACTCCTCACACATAGCTTTGCTTGTAGAACCAAAAATGATATCATCTACATATACTTGAACCAGCAAAATATCACCTTTGTTCTTCTTGATGAATAAGGTTTTATCAATTTTACCCTTTTCATATCCACAATCCAGCAAATAAGTTGATAACTTTTCATACCATGCTCTGGGAGCTTGATGCAATCCATATAGTGCTTTCTCAACCTTGTAAACTTTGTCAGGAAAATCTGGATCTTCAAAACCAGGTGGTTGTGTCACATAAACTTCTTCCTTGATTTCCCCATACAGAAAAGCACTTTTAACATCCATTTGATATACAACAAAATCTTTGTATGAAGCATAAGCCAAAAACAGTCTTATGGCCTCAATTCTTGCCACTGGTGCATACACTTCATCATAATCAATACCTTCTTGTTGTGTGTATCCTTGAGCAACCAACCTTGCTTTGTTTCTGATCACAATTCCTCTTTCATCTCTTTTACACCTAAAAACCCATTTAGTACCAATTGCCCTTTTTCCATTAGGCAAATCCACCAAGGTCCAAACTTCTTGTAATCTGAATTGAAGAAGCTCTTCTTGCATGGCTTCTACCCAGCTTGAATCTTGTAATGCTTTATAGGCATTTTTGGGTTCAACTTGTGATAGGAAACAAGCAAATAGACAGTTTTGCAGATCTTTATGACTGTTTCTTTGATGAAGAGATCTTACAAAGAAAGCTTTGTGTAAGATATCTTTTTGCTCTTTAGTCATCCTCCTAGTTTGCACAGTTGATGATGGATCACCCAAAATGTTTTCTTTGGGGTGAACTTTGTGAACTCTTGTAGTTTTGGTTGGACTAACTGGAATACTAGATTCCAAATTAGTAACATCTGCTGCAGCTCCAAAGATTTGAGGATCAAGAGCCTCATCATCAGTATCAGCATAGATCTCTGTCAAACCAGGTGTAGTGGAATCATCAGGGTATGGTGAATCAGCAAGAGATATACCCTGTGAATCAAAAGTTGGAAACTTGTGTGTAGCAGTAGTGTTGCTAGGTCCAGCAGCAGAGTGTTCATTAGCAGTAGAGTTATGAAGACTGCTGCTAGAAGTAGTTTCCTTAGGTTTTTCCACCACTTCATCAACTTTTGGTTCTCCCTCACTTCCTTTAGGAGAATCTTGGACAACATCATCTTGTGAACTCCTTTCCTCCTGTGTAGGAGAAATATTTGGTCCAAGGCTCAATTTTTCAATCAACACAAACTCCTTTTGGGAATCAGCTTCCTTAGCAGCAGAGTCATTTGATTGATTACCTGCAAGAGAGTTAGTATCCATTCCTGCAAACACTGGCTCATAATTCATGGTTTTGGTTAGCATATCAATATCAAATAGCCATTCTGGTCCAGTTCCTGCACTATTGGTTTTATTCTCATCAAACTCAATATGCAGGTTTTCTTCCACAAATCTAGTTCTTTTATTGTATACTCTATAAGCTTTACTATTGACAGAGTATCCAACAAAGTAACCCTCATCAGCCTTTTCATCAAACTTGCCTAATTGGTCTTTGGTATTTAAGATGGTAATAGGACACCCAAATGGTCTAAAGAATGCTATCATTGGCTTTTTACCATGAAATAATTCATAAGGGGTCTTATTATGAGGCTTAACTACCTTACTCCTATTTTGCACAAAGCAGGCAGTGTTCACTGCTTCAGCCCAAAAAGGTATAGGTAATTTTGAATCTGACAACATAGTCCTAGCAGCCTCAATCAATGTTCTATTTCTCCTCTCAGCTACACCATTTTGTTGAGGAGTTCTAGCAACACTGTACTGTCTTAAAATACCCTTACCCACACAGAACTGATTCATTGTATGATTCTTAAACTCAGTTCCATTGTCACACCTTATTATCTTTACCTTGTGATTTATTAGGTTTTCTATTCTAGTTATGAACTCCTTAAGAATTTCAGGTGTTTCATCCTTAGTAGCTAGAAAGAATACCCAAGTAAACCTACTATAATAATCTGTGACAACTAGGCAAAATTGCTTCTTATTCAGACTATTCACATAAACAGGTCCAAATAAATCCATATGAAGCAAATGCAAAGGCTTATCAATAGTGTTCACAACTTTGGACTTAAAAGATACTCTGTGTTGTTTACCCTTCTGACAGGCAACACAGGTTTCATCATTTTCATGGTTTTGAAGTTTAAGTGTCCAAGTCTCCTATGCCATAATTTGGATTCATCAAAGGTGGCTTTAGCAAAAAGACAAGTTACATCTCTTCTAGGAACTATATTCTTTATATGATCACTGTATATGTTGTCATTTCTTGGAACTTTTAGTACCACATACTTGTCATCTGGTAGCTTAAAGTCAGAAGAAAGAACAAGACATTCAGTGTCAGTAAAAAGAACAAAATTCCTTTTGTCACATATTTGTGAAACACTAAAGAGATTAAACTTTAGTCCTTTAACTAACATCACATTTTCAACATTCAAATTTCCTGTTTTTATAGTACCAATACCAACAATTTTTCCACCTGTAGGATCATTACCAAAAGCAACACATCCACCATCAATAGGCACAAAATCTTCAAGTTGGGATATGTCACCAGTCATATGTCCAGAGCATCCACTATCCACAATTCCTTAATCTTTTAGCTTGTCTTGTAGATTGCCCTACACATAAAGTAGAGAAATTAGTTTCTCTTTTTGACCCAAGCCATTACAGACTTGGATCTGCCTTGTGCATCAACATAGTCATATTTAGTAAGATCCATTGATCCACTGTTGTTGTTGGAAACTTGAGTTAAAGCATTTGATTTTGGTTTCCAACTCCAACAAGCTGAGGCCTTTACAGCATAAAAATGATTTCCAACAACTGTATTTGGTAACTTTTTAGACACAGCAGTAGAGTAAATTGCCTTAGCAGCAGAGTTTACTCATGAAATAGCAGTAGACCCAGTTGTTTTATTTTGAAAAGGCCCTTTGGGGTGAGCAGTAACAATTGATCTAGTA